>JAZGLO010000514.1:0-77839 GCA_036873155.1 Biomphalaria sudanica | reverse complement strand
CGGCTTCCTTGCTTGCCCTAGTCATAAACAGAATGTGTGTAACATTGAACGGCTTCCTTGCTTGCCCTAGTAGTAAACAGAATGTGTGTAACATTGAACGGCTTCCTTGCTTGCCCTAGTAGTAAACAGAATGTGTGTAACATTGAACGGCTTCCTTGCTTGCCCTAGTAGTAAACAGAATGCGTGTAACATTGAACGGCTTCCTTGCTTGCCCTAGTAGTAAACAGAATGCGTGTAACATTGAACGGCTTCCTTGCTTGCCCTAGTAGTAAACAGAATGTGTGTAACATTGAACGGCTTCCTTGCTTGCCCTAGTAGTAAACAGAATGTGTGTAACATTGAACGGCTTCCTTGCTTGCCCTAGTAGTAAACAGAATGTGTGTAACATTGAACGGCTTCCTTGCTTGCCCTAGTAGTAAACAGAATGTGTGTAACATTGAACGGCTTCCTTGCTTGCCCTAGTAGTAAACAAGCGACGGTCAAATATACTAATGGAAACCAACCTGTCTTGTAAACTTCATTTTATCTAAAGTTTATAATGCATCGTAACTCTCTTTCTCTCTCTCTCTCTCTGTCTCTCTCTGTATCTCTCTCTCTCTCTCTCTCTCTTTCGTTTCTATTTTTTTACCTCTCATTTATCATTGTGACTTAAATGTCCATCTATTATTCATATTGCTATTGTCGGAACGACTGGCAGATGGACAAGCTTAAAGAAACGGAATGTAGGTCTGGCATTCTTTATGGCGGTCCGTCGGGACCAAACTCAGCAATTACTGGACAGAGATTAGAGATTACAGAGACAGGGATGGTGGAAAGGAAAGAGAGTCAGAGAGAGAGAGAGAGAAAGAGACAAAAATAAAGAGATAAGGAAGGCTAAAGAGATAGTAAAATTGCAAAGAAAGAGTTTTATTTCTCATTTTCTATATTAAGTAACATCTAACTCTTAATTACCACCACTTCATTAATTAATAGGTTTATTTTTTTGATAGACTCGTGTTTCGCTAGTACAATGAAAACGCATGTAGGCCTAGAACAAGCTGGTCAGATAAACATACACATGACCACCACATGTAGGCCTAGAACAAGCTGGTCAGCTAGACATACACATGACCATATGTAGGCCTAGAACAAGCTGGTCAGCTAGACATACACATGACCACATGTAGGCCTAGAACAAGCTGGTCAGCTAGACATACACATAACCACATGTAGTCCTAGAACAAGCTGGTCAGCTAGACATACACATGACCACCACATGTAGGCATAAAACAAGCTGGTAAGCTAGACATACACATGACCACCACATGTAGGCATAGAACAAGCTGGTCAGCTAGACATACACATGACCACCACATGTAGGCCTAGAACAAGCTGGTCAGCTAGACATACACATGACCACATGTAGGCCTAGAACAAGCTGGTCAGCTAGACATACACATGACCACATGTAGGCCTAGAACAAGCTGGTCAGCTAGACATACACATGACCACCACATGTAGGCCTACAACAAGCTGGTCAGCTAGACATACACATGACCACATGTAGGCCTAGAACAAGCTGGTCAGCTAAACATACACATGACCACATGTAGGCCTAAAACAAGCTGGTCAGCTAGACATACACATGACCACATGTAGGCCTAGAACAAGCTGGTCAGCTAGACATACACATGACCACACTTAGGCCTACAACAAGCTGGTCAGCTAAACATACACATGACCACCACATGTAGGCCTAGAACAAGCTGGTCAGCTAGACATACACATGACTACATGTAGGCCTAGAACAAGCTGGTCAGCTAGACATACACATGACCACCATATGTAGGCCTAGAACAAGCTGGTCAGCTAGACATACACATGACCACATGTAGTCCTAGAACATACTGGTCAGCTAGTCATACACATGACCACATGTAGGCCTAGAACAAGCTGGTCAGCTAGACATACACATGACCACATGTAGGCCTAGAACAAGCTGGTCAGCTAAACATACACATGACCACATGTAGGCCTAGAACAAGCTGGTCAGCTAAACATACACATGACCACCACATGTAGGCCTAGAACAAGCTGGTCAGCTAGACATACACATGACCACCACATGTAGGCCTAGAACAAGCTGGTCAGCTAGACATACACATAACCACATGTAGGCCTAGAACAAGCTGGTCAGCTAGACATACACATGACCACATGTAGGCCTAGAACAAGCTGGTCAGCTAGACATACACATTACCACCATATGTAGGGCTAGAACAAGCTGGTCAGCTAGACAAACACATGACCACATGTAGTCATAGAACAAGCTGGTCAGCTAGACATACACATGACCACATGTAGGCCTAGAACAAGCTGGTCAGCTAGACATACACATGACCACCATATGTAGTCCTAGAACAAGCTGGTCAGCTAGACATACACATGACCACATGTAGGCCTAGAACAAGCTGGTCAGCTAGACATACACATGACCACATGTAGGCCTAGAACAAGCTGGTCAGCTAGACATACACATGACCACCACATGTAGGCCTAGAACAAGCTGGTCAGCTAGACATACACATGACCACCACATGTAGGCCTAGAACAAGCTGGTCAGCTAGACATACACATGACCACATGTAGGCCTAGAACAAGCTGGTCAGCTAGACATACACATGACCACATGTAGGCCTAGAACAAGCTGGTCAGCTAAACATACACATGACCACATGTAGGCCTAGAACAAGCTGGTCAGCTAGACATACACATGACCACATGTAGGCTTAGAACAAGCTGGTCAGCTAGACATACACATGACCACCACATGTAGGCCTAGAACAAGCTGGTCAGCTAGACATACACATGACTACATGTAGGCCTAGAACAAGCTGGTCAGCTAGACATACACATGACCACATGTAGGCCTAGAACAAGCTGGTCAGCTAGACATACACATGACCACCATATGTAGGCCTAGAACAAGCTGGTCAGCTAGACATACACATGACCACATGTAGGCCTAGAACAAGCTGGTCAGCTAAACATACACATGACCACATGTAGGCCGAGAACAAGCTGGTCAGCTAAACATACACATGACCACATGTAGGCCTAGAACAAGCTGGTCAGCTAGACATACACATGACCACACTTAGGCCTAGAACAAGCTGGTCAGCTAAACATACACATGACCACATGTAGGCCTAGAACAAGCTGGTCAGCTAAACATACACATGACCACCACATGTAGGCCTAGAACAAGCTGGTCAGCTAGACATACACAAGACCACCAGATGTAGGCCTAGAACAAGCTGGTCAGCTAGACATACACATGACCACATGTAGGCCTAGAACAAGCTTGTCAGCTAGACATACACATGACCACATGTAGGCCTAGAACAAGCTGGTCAGCTAGACATACACATGACCACCATATGTAGGCGTAGAACAAGCTGGTCAGCTAGACATACACATGACCACATGTAGTCCTAGAACAAGCTGGTCAGCTAGACATACACATGACCACATGTAGGCCTAGAACAAGCTGGTCAGCTAGACATACACATGACCACCATATGTAGTCCTAGAACAAGCTGGTCAGCTAGACATACACATGACCACATGTAGGCCTAGAACAAGCTGGTCAGCTTGACATACACATGACCACATGTAGGCCTAGAACAAGCTGGTCAGCTAGACATACACATGACCACCACATGTAGGCCTAGAACAAGCTGGTCAGCTAGACATACACATGACCACCACATGTAGGCCTAGAACAAGCTGGTCAGCTAGACATACACATGACCACCACATGTAGGCCTAGAACAAGCTGGTCAGCTAGACATACACATGACCACATGTAGGCCTAGAACAAGCTGGTCAGCTAGACATACACATGACCACATGTAGGCCTAGAACAAGCTGGTCAGCTAGACATACACATGACCACCACATGTAGGCCTACAACAAGCTGGTCAGCTAGACATACACATGACCACATGTAGGCCTAGAACAAGCTGGTCAGCTAAACATACACATGACCACATGTAGGCCTAGAACAAGCTGGTCAGCTAGACATACACATGACCACATGTAGGCCTAGAACAAGCTGGTCAGCTAGACATACACATGACCACACTTAGGCCTAGAACAAGCTGGTCAGCTAAACATACACATGACCACATGTAGGCCCAGAACAAGCTGGTCAGCTAAACATACACATGACCACATGTAGGCCTAGAACAAGCTGGTCAGCTAGACATACACATGACTACATGTAGGCCTCTAGAGATGTTACAAATTCACGTCAAAAAAGGTACTGAATTTAAATCTATGTTAAGGAACTTTTTTAACTTGAATTAAATGTGACATTAAGATTCTCGAATAGTTCACACGTGACAAAATGTGGCCTAATGTAATCGACATGAGGCACATCCGTTGCTAAAGACAACAGACGGTTGCTAAGCATTAAATATAGCCTGGGAGAAAGTTCTTGAATCGATGCGACATGCAACATTAACAGGCAGAGACAACAGATCTGTGTTTGAGCCATTCTATTTCTGTATACACTTTAGAAAACAATAAAAAAAAATTATCACGTAAAATTGTACTGTACTCTTGCCCCCAAAAATCAGTCTACAGTTACCGCACAGATAGATAGATAGACAGACAGACAGATAGATAGATAGATAGATAGATAGATAGATAGATAGATAGATAGAGAAAGAGATATGTAGGTGGGTAGATAGATAAATAGATAGATAGATAGATAGATAGATAGATAGATAGATAGATAGATAGATAGGCTTCGCACTATGCATTCTACATATTTCTTAATAATTAAATAAAAACAAAATTATCTTCTATTATGTAGAACTTATATTTAATAAATATTCGTTCTGCTTAATATTTCGGATGTGTTTATAGTTAAAGCCAGTTGCCTCGCAGTTATGATTTAACTAACCGCCATCTTGCGCGTCATCCTCTTAGATACATTCTCTTGTGATGTTCATTTCTCCTTTCATACAATGCGACCATAGGGCAGTTGATGTTTAGTTGATCTCTTACTATGGCCAAAGGTTGACGAGGGGGCCATTTGGCCAGCACAACGAACAGTCGAGTTTATTTTCTCCAACTAACATCATCTAACCATTGGATTTGGTTGGACTCAGGGGAGTCCGAAAAATCATGAAATTCCAAATCCCAGTCTTCATCAAGATTTTTGAGTCCGAGAACCCTCAGTTCGAAAGACAAGCGCTCTATCACTCGACCACTACGTGTCTCTCTTTAAGAAACGCCTGTAGTTTATAAGATACAATTAATGGATGTCCAATAAAATTCAATCATGGATTTATTTTGTTCGAAAAATCAAAACAAAAACTCTCGTTCGTTTTTATCTTATAGTGACAGTTTCTCTCGTTAACAATTGTATATGGAGGCGAGGCGGCCGAGCGGTAGGGTGCTCGGCTTCCGAACTGAAGGTTTTGTGTTCGAATCCTGGTGAAGACTGGGAGTTTGAATTTCGGGATTTTAGGGCGCCTCTGAGTCCACCCAGCTCTAATGGGTACCTGACATGAGTTGGGGGAAAGTAAAGGTGGTTGGTCGTTGTGTTGGCCACATGAAACCCTCGTTAACCGTGAGCCACATCATCTGCCCTATAGATCCCAAAGTCTGCAAGGAGAACATTTTTTTGGTCATTATGTATCTAATATACAGGCATCATTCACATCATTCATTGTTTCGGCGCTAAGGCCTAATCACGTGGGCGTAGCCAGGGGGGGAGAGACATTCTACCCCCAGACCCCCCCCCCCGGAAAAACATCCTGGCTACGCCCATGCCTATTCATATATTGTTTTCTCCGCCCTCAGAAAGACGTTTTGTTGAATAGAAATATTTCATTAACCCTAACCCCAATACTAAAACCAAGTCTTTGCCTTGTTGACATAAATAAACAGTTGCAGTCGATCAGGTGAAGGGCACGCTGACACTCCAGAACGTATTCTTGACACCTGTGACACTGTCATGTGCTGTCTGTCAGGCTACACCTTGTCTCTGACACAAATTCTAACAATGTTTATGTCCCGTAATTGTCTGCGATAAAACAACAACAGGATCTGACTATTTAGATCTGAGCACAAATGAAACAATTTTATGGGAACTTGATATAGACTCCTTTACGTTCTACAATTCTATATATTACCGTCGAAGTACTAAATGGATTTCACACTTTGACAATGACATATACTCTGAATTAAGAAACACCGTAGAACAGAAAAATATGGAAGTCCAAAGTTGCTGTTGCGGTTGTTGTATGGAAAAAGAAAAAGTACGACTTTTTCCTTGCCGTACGAAATAGTAAAGTTTAGACCATGCGGTGTATGAGGCAGATGATTTAAAGGTCACCTGTTCCTGACTAGATTTTGTGGCCCACGGTTAACGAGGGGTCATGTGGTCAGCACAACAACGAAACCATTAGCGCTGGGTGGACTCAGAGGCGCCCGAAAGGCCGAAATTAAAAATCCCATTCTTCACCAAGATTCGAACCCCAGTCTACGGTTTGGAAGCCAAGCACTTTACCGCTCAGCCACCGAGCTTCCTGCGTAAAGGATAAGAAAAGAGTGTCTTATTTTTGTGTCTAACACTGAGTTTGTATTATAGAATTATTGTGATCAACTAACTTGATAGGCTGCAGATTATGGTACTGTTTGATGATAAGATCTATATTTCACAAACGTCTCAACATGAAGCAAAATGAATGACACACTTAAAGAGATCTTATCTTATATATTACAGACGTTACTTCGAAAACGAAGATAATTACATCCTACGTATTTCAAGTGTCAATCTACTCATGTGTCAGGACTGAGTTCTGGTCAGCCTGGGTCTCCTGTTTACTGTAGAGGAGAAGGGGGGGCAATTCGGGTTGTTGACTTTGAGACTGTTATTGTTTTGGGTTGTTTTGATTTGTGAGATGTTTTTGTTGAAAATATGTAACTCATAATAGGGCAGTGTGGTTTTGTTCCTAGTCCAGGACAGTTGGACTTTAGGATATAGATATAGTCGAAGTGTAGACTCTAATTATTTCTCTGTGTTGTCACTATTCAGTCTATGGAATATTAAGCTGATATATTTTATATTGATACTTGGATATTTCAAATGTCTGAACTGATTCTGTATTATAGTACAGATAATGTAATAAACATGTTATATGTCTGTGAGTTGGCATTCTGAATATTTGTTCTATCGTTGTATGTGTCGTTGTGGTATTGCCCCAGGACTTGGGTACATTTAGTAATACACATACGTATATTAGAGAAGAAATGAGTCTTGACATTTTGGGGGCCTGTCCAAAACAACTACATGCGATGGATGCATCAATCTCCAGTGAAGCATCTGCTGCATCCAGATAGAGTATATCTCTGAGTACTATAACCTGAAGTATCTGCTGTATCCAGACAGTATATATCTCTGAGTACTGTAACCTGAAGTATCTACTGCATCCAGACAGTAAATATCTCTGAGTACTGTAACCTAAAGTATCTGCTGTATCCAGACAGTATATATCTCTGAGTACTGTAACCTGAAGTATCTGCTGTATTCCAGACAGTATATATCTCTGAGTACTGTATACCTGAAGTATCTGCTGTATCCAGACAGTATATATCTCTGAGTACTGTAACCTGAAGTATCTGCTGTATCCAGACAGTATATATCTCTGAGTACTGTAACCTGAAGTATCTGCTGTATTCAGACAGTATATATCTCTGAGTACTGTAACCTGAAGTATCTGCTGCACCCACACACCCATAAGGAGCGGAAACTCGTCGTCTGTATTTTAGGCTGTTACTATCTAATAATAATGATTTAACAGACCTACTGTGTTCACTATTAGCAAGTAATAGTAGCACCCCTTAGTACGTTCTAAACATAAAGGTATATGCAAGGGCAAGTTCGTCCCCTCATAATTGGATTACCATTACGCTCATTCCTTGGATTATACTGAAGAAGCTGCTGCTGGATCTAATACTTATATGAATTTAACTTTTGTGGTACATTCCTTTGGATTATACTGAAGAAGATGCTGCTGGATCTAATACGTATATGAATTTAAACTTTTGTGGTACATTCCATGTTGGTATTACCTGTTGGATTATCTTCCTGAAATAGACTAAGAGAAATCACCTTATTGGATAACCTTGGACTATTGTCTTTAACCTGTTGGAGTACCAGTTGAACAACATTAGTAGGAGCAGAGGTATAGTATTATTTTAATTTTGCTTTAATTGTTTTTGTATGTATATCATTTTGTGAGCTAATATTGTAATAAAGGACACTGCTCTAGGAAAATGTCAGAGTTTATACCTCGTCCATTTGAGGAGATAGTAGCCCAGGCTCAGATGTTGGGGTTTAAGGGCAAAACGTTAAAGAAATTTATAGATGCCCAACAGAAAATTGACTTAGATAGACTGACAAGGGAAGCGGAGGAGAGAAGACATATAAGAGAGATGGAGGACAAACAACTAGCAAGACAACATGAAATGGATAAGAAAGGACATGACAGTTAACGACAACCCCAAACAGAGTAAACAGTTAGACAAAAACCTAAAATGCATGACAGACAACGAGGACTTGTTATTCTACTTAGAACTGTTCGAAAACGACTGCTACTGCTAACGACATTCCCAAGACAAGATGGCCACTTGTCCTCACTCACAAATTAAATGAAAAATTAAAATTGTTTATGATACAAACAAAACTGATACATAACACTGACTATGATCTTGTTAAGGGGGAGCTCCTAAAACAAGCCCAACTAACGGAAGAAGCCCTGTCGGACACTTTGGCATGAACTTTCCCCAAAGATGGACGATATGAAAGATTTTTATGTCCATTTGAAAAGGACATTTGACAACTGGCTTAAAACATCACAAACCCCCAATGACAGTAGACGGTATAATTGACCTGATAATGAAAGACAGACTTTACAGTGTACTATCTTCTGAGGCCCTGAAAGATATTTGCTACGAAAGCCTACTTCAGCCCAAGAGGTCTTAGACTGTATTGATCAATTTAGAGATGCCACTAAAGGCTCTACACATATTGTAAAGGGAAGTAACAAAGTAACTAGTAACGATATCCCATATGTAGCATTTGGTGCCACTGGTCAATCTAACAGTCGTCGCCCGAATAATATAAACACAGAGGGGACACAAGTGATATGCTATAGATGTGGAATAGGGCGGACACATTGCTCGATGGTGTCGGGTAAAGATAAATGAGAATAGAGGGTCCAACACAGCAATGACTAAGAGTATTACCAGAAAGGGGGCAACAAGTGGGATTGTTTGCATGTCAACACTGATACATATAATTTTTTTAGATTATAAAGATAAATCAGTTGGTGGATTGAAAATAGTTGAGGGATTTTTAGGAGATCGAAGGGTATCGGTTCTACGAGATACAGGGGCGAGCATAATTGGGGTCCGAGAAAGTTTGATAGAAGAAAGTCAGAAGATACATGGGTTTTTTCACTTTAAAATTAATAGATGGACAAACTTTTCAGTATCCACTTGCGTGGATAGACATTGATACTCCATTTTTAAAAGGAGTCTTTGTAGCGGCCATGTTTAAGGACCCAATAGCAGATACTATTATTGGAAATGTTGATCAGGCTAAAGCATTTTTATATGGGAATGCTGTTACTAGGGCAATGGCGAAAACAGAAGACACTAGGGTCAAATCGGAAGATAAGGACAGGATTGGTTTAAGTAAGTGGATGGAATGGACAGTGATTTTAGAGAGGATCAAAGAAATGATAGTTCGTTAGTTAGATTATGGGAAAAAGGGAAAGCAGGAACGGTCGAAGATAAGAAAAAGGGATTGGTATCATTTATTGTGGAAGAAGGTCTACTTTACAAAGAATTTGAGAGAAAAGATAGCCCTGGGGTAATAGAACGACAACTTGTAATCCCTACGAATAGACGTAAACTAATATTAGAAATAGCACATTCTACACCTTTAGCTGGACATATGTCTATAAATAGAACCAGGTATCGGATATATTCGCATTTCTTTTGGCCTGGGGTAGATAAAGATATAAAAACATACATTAAATGTTGTGACCTTTGTCAAAGAGGTAGGACACCCAGGAAAAGCTGGAAAGGTAGAACTAGGCGCATGAATATTATTTCCACTCCATTTGCTAAAGTTGCTATTGATATCATAGGACCACTCCAAATGACAGATCGGAAGAATAGATTCATTTAAACGTTAGTTGATTTGGCAACAAGATGGCCGGAAGCTGTACCACTACCTAATACAACAACACCAGTAGTAATAGAAGCTCTAAGTGCTATTTTTACTAGAATAGGATTCCCGGAACAGATACTCTCTGATAATGGATCTCAGTTCAGATCGAATTATACAAAGAAATATGTCAGTTTTTTAAAATAAAGATTGTTAAATCAACACCATTTCACGCCATGTCAAATGGGGGCGTAGAACGCTTTAACGGGACTTTGAAGTGCATGCTGAGAAAGACGGCCGAAGCAGAACCTAAGAATTGTGGATAGAGTTATAAATGCACTTCTGTTTGCGTACAGAGAGGTACCAAATGAGTCTACTAACATTTCCCCTTATGAATGTTGTATGGAAGGAAAGTCAGGGGGCCTATGTCAATTCTAAAAGATCTTTTTACTAATCAACAGGTAGAACCAGAAATAAAGAATGTGTTTGACTATTTATTAGACCTAAAAAGTAGGCTGGCTGTGGCTTGTCAAATAGCTCAGAAAAATAGCTCAAAATGTAAGGAAAGTTATAAAAGGTATTATGATAGAAATAGCAAAGAAAAGATATTCAAACAGGTGATTCTGTGCTTTTACTGAAACCACAGAGACAGAATAAGTTAGCCTTGCACTGGGAGGGGCCCCTATAAAGTAGAAAAAAGAATTAACAAGTTTAATGTAAAAATAAAGAAAGGCAATCGAGTAAAAATTCTTCATGTTAACAGACTTGTAAAATATCATGAAAAAAACAACACGGAATGTACGGTTAAGGAAAATAGTGATCTACAACTCTCGGGAACTGCGTCACATGTCTTGTATGGGGGTCAAGGGGAAGAATTATTACATGCGTGCATAGCGTCCCTTGTAACCGACCAGGAAGATGATAACCAAAGAGGATGAAGTTACTGAGTTACCTACTCTTGAGAGTACTAATTCCAGAGAACATATTAATATCAATACTGAATTAACCGAATCCCAAAGAGAACAGATTCAGACGCTAGTTGAGAAGTATAAAGATATAATTACTGATATACCGGGTAAAGCGAAGGTTAAAGCATTCAACATTGAGCTCACAACAGAAAAGCCTATACACTGAGGCCATATGCAGTTCCTATTCATATGAGAGATGTCTTAGACCAGGAGATAGAGAACATGATTCAAATGGGCATTATTGAAGAGTCTCAATCGCCCTATGCATTTCCTGTTGTTTTGGTTAAGAAAAAAGATTCAACAGTACGTACTTGCATAGATTTTCGGAAATTAAACGCGGTTACCAAATTTGACGCGGAGGCTATTCCAGACCAAGAAGATCTTTTCTTACCACTTAATAGTGCCAAATTTTTTACAAAGATAGATCTAACAAAAGGCTTCTGGCAAATACCAATAGAAGAGAATAGTAGGAAGTACACTGCATTCAGGGTACCAAGTGGTCACTTTCAATTTAAATATCTACCGTTTGGTCTGCTTAATTCTCCTAGTTTTTTTAATCGCACTGTTAGGACCATTCTTAAAGGACTGGAAAATGTTGTGTTCTATTTGATGACATTTGTGTATTCGGGCATGATTGGTCATCACACTTAATAGCACTAGAGAAAGTGTTGTCCAGGCTAAAAGAATATGGGTTTACTATCAAGCCAAGCAAACTTGAAATCGCGTATCCTAAAATAACTTTCTTGGGTAATATTGTAGGTGAAGGAAACATATACCCAGAACCCAATAACAGAGACAAGGTATTGAATATAAAAGCACCAAAAACGAAAAAAGAGTTCGATGTTTGCTAGGTAATTACTAATTTTTATAGCAGATTTATTCCAGCGTTCGCGGAAATAGTATTTCCAATTACTGGATTGTTAAAAAAATGGACACCGACGAGGGTCAATTGGACTCCAGAATGTGACCGGGCATTAAGAAAAATTCAAATGTGCATGACACGGGATCCTATACTGAAATTACCAGACGTTAATAGACCATTTGTTGGTGCAAACAGACGCGTCGGACATAGCCATATCATGTTGTCTTTTGCAGGAAGTAGAAGGAATATTCCATCCTGTAAAGTTCTTAAGCAGAAAACTGTTGCCCAGAGAACAACGGTATTCAGTGATTGAGAGAGAATGCCTTGCCATTGTTTGGGGGGTGCAAACGCTTGTCCAGATATTTATATGGCGCTAAATTCACAATTCAGTGTGACCATAGACCACTGGCCTTTTTGAAGAGCGCAACATATGGGAATAATAGAATTTGTCGTTGGGCTCTACTATTACAATCATTTAACTTTGATGTAGAACATCTAAAGGGCAAACTAAATGTAATTGCTGACTTTCTATCTAGACTAACAGAATAGACCAACATAACATTGATTTACAGATAACTGAAATTTAATAATTTATTCATTTCAAAGTTATTTGTTTGCTAGGATTGGGGATATGTAATTAAACGCCTTTTTACAAAAGGTAGAATATATGTTTGCACACTAATTTTTGTTTACATGTTGATATATATATATAAGTATAATTATAATTGCTTAGTATGTTGTATATAACATTTAAATATGCTTGTTCCACTGACTATTTGTTTTTGTTTACATGCTGATATATATATATATATATATATATATATATACATATAATTATTATTGCCTAGCAGGTTGTGTATAGTATTGACAATTCATGTGGATACATCGTTGTTTTTTTTTTGTTGTTTTTTTACAAACTGTAGGCTATGTTTTTAGTACCAAGATTACTTTTGTTTGCATGTTGATATATGTACGTTTTGGAAATCTCTTTATTGGAAGTTTGTCTGTTTTTAAATGAACCCAGAAACAGACAAAAATTAGAGGGGGGAGAAATGTCAGGACTGAGTTCTAGTCAGCCTGGGTCTCCTGTTTACTGTAGAGGAGAAGGGGGGGCAATTCGGGTTGTTGACTTTGAGACTGTTATTGTTTTGGGTTGTTTTGATTTGGTGAGATGTTTTTGTTGAAAATAATGTAACTCATAATAGGGGCAGTGTGGTTTTTGTTCCTAGTCCAG
The DNA here is from genome assembly GCA_036873155.1 of Biomphalaria sudanica. Classification (NCBI taxonomy): domain Eukaryota; kingdom Metazoa; phylum Mollusca; class Gastropoda; family Planorbidae; genus Biomphalaria; species Biomphalaria sudanica. Next base: position 64,541 of record JAZGLO010000514.1, on the reverse strand, counting down.
GACAGTTGGACCTTTAGGATATAGATATAGTCGAAGTGTAGACTCTAATTATTTCTCTGTGTTGTCACTATTCAGTCTATGGAATATTAAGCTGATATATTTTTAATTGATACTGGATATTTCAAATGTCTGAAACTGATTCTGTATTATAGTACAGATAATGTAATAAACATGTTATATGTCTGTGAGTTGGCATTCTGAATATTTGTTCTATCGTTGTATGTGTCGTTGTGGTATTGCCCAGGACTTGGGTACATTTAGTAATACACATACGTATATTAGAGAAGAAATGAGTCTTGACATGGACCTCCATTACTATTGAATGATCGAAAATTATTGAGTTCGGTCTCTAAACATATATTGCTAAATGGTAACTTCGGGCGAGACTACATTTTGTATTCCTCTCTTCTGAGACTCTGTTTTTTTAACCCACATTTCTCAGGTTCCCGACATACATATGATTACATAGAACCCTTCCCTTTCTTTGTCCTTGTTTATTTTGTTCAAGCTAGAGCTAGTTTCATTCCTCAGCAGTTGAGTCTCTCACACATTTCACCCGAAGATCAGCTCGCGTCTTACCCTCCCCTCTCTTCCTCCTCACTTTGTCCAGCTTGTCACGTGATTCAAGGCCCGTGAGAGTTGTCTGTCTTGTTGTCACAATAGATCCACCTGCCAACTTTTGCGCGAGAAAATAGAATCTATAATTTAGTGAGATTTGTAGACTTAATACACTCAGGTTGAAGTTTTCACATATTTATTCTAGATTACTCTTTGACCAATAAGGATTTATACTTCATATAATAAAAATACATGTTTCGTACAGATAAGCAGAATAATAGAATGATTAGGTTTGAAGATTGTTATATAGATCTTTATTTTTATACAAATTGTAGCGATACAGCAATAAAATATTTAATTTAAAAAAAAAAGAACATCTTTAAACTTTGCTCTTGTTTTAAAATATCCCTATTTTTGTTCTTTTTTTTTATAGCATGCATTACAAACAGTAACTAAACACACTGGTGTTGGGATATAAGGATGACAGTTGGCAGCAGAATGGTCGAAGACCATTAAAAAAAAGGGGTGTTTGGTTTCGTGCTTCGATGTCCGTGTTTACCTGTGTGTTGACCTGCGTGTTGATCCAGTTCTGGCACCGCCTCGCTTGTGATCTAAAGAATCACTTGGAATGTTCTCTTGGACCGTAGTGGACATACTTAAAGTCTGTGAGTACTGTGTGAGTACTGTGTGAGTACTGTGTGAGTACCATTGTGTTACTGCCTGTTTAATTTCACTCAGTCTCATTATGTAATCAGCTGAGACACCTGAGATTGGGAGCGACTCTGTCATTCTCTCTCTGTCTCTCAATCTCTCTCTCTCTCTCTCTCTCTCATTTCCTTTTTTTTTTACCTTAAACACTTGTCCTACCGATTCCTTCAAAGACTTATTTAAAACGCATATGACACTTTCTCTCAATATAGATCTACATGGAATTAATAAACAATTTAAATATTGTTATCATTAGAAAGGATTCAAAATCCTCAATTTCATTTTCTCATGAAAATGCGCCCATTGCCTCGCATAAAAAGAACAAGTCTAATATATTGAGTGAAACAGCAGCATCCGTTCTTCTAATATCTTATACATTACAGACGTTATTTGAAAAGACAGGTGTCGGGTTCCTTATTATTACTTTCTTCCTTAGGGGTTACTTACAATTATTACTATTAAGAACCTTTATTACTTAACACACTTCTACTCCAGCTATTCGTGAATAACAATAATACTTTAATATTTAATAAATCACAAAAAATATTAATATATACACAAGAGCACTTGTACGAATTTGTCCTAGCGTGTGGAATAAGAAATGTGCCTCTATTTCATTAGGCTTTTTTTTTTTTTTTTTTTTTTGCATTTGTAAATTATGACTCAATGTTTTATGTAGCATATCTACTTTAAGTCTTTTGTTCTTAAGTGTCTCTAAATTTGACTAATGGTGTTAGTCTAATGAAATGTGAATATTAGTTTGTTATAAATCTCACGGCTTTACTTTGCGTCTGTTCTAGTTTCTTTTTGTTATCATGAGTTGTTGGTCCCAAACAGAGAATGCATTTTCTAACATTAGACTAACTCAATGAGTGCGGAGCGTCTATCCTATAGACGTTCATACCCTACCTTTGTTTTGTTGCATTTTTAAATTAAACTTTTTAACTAACAACAGTGGAACTATTTTTACTTTGTAAAAGAGTTCTTCATCCTTTGCTTACGTAGACATTAGAAGCTTTTGGCTTTATTTAGACATTTATTTTTATTTTTTTTTACGATGTAAAAAAAAACGTCGCCATGACTACGCTAGTCCAAGACACACCCACAATGTTTACTACTGAAGAAACTTTATAGTTATTCTAAAATTTATCACAAATAAATAGTAATAACAGGCCCGGCGCCATATTATTCAATTTGGGGGGGGGGGGGGCACATATTTACGCGGCCCAGAATTCAAAAGCAATATTAATATAAATTTTCTTCTTAGCTGATGTAGTTAGAAGAAGTTAATATACATTTTCTTCTTCTTAGTTAGAATCTACATGGAGATATAAAAATGGTGTCCAAATTAGACTCTGACATTTAGTGTGTCTATATTTGACGTACTTCCCCTATATCAAAATTTCCCATGAAAAAGCAGTGTTAACCCAATGAAATTTAATGTTTTTGTACATTTTAAAAAATGCACAAAACCTACTTTTGAGCAAAAAGTTAACCACTTATCCAGATGTAAATGCTAATGCAAATATTATGCAACATGCTAATATTATTGAATAATCAGGTAGGTAGTTCATTGTTCAAACAAACAAACTCTATGGGGTATGTACTGATGTCATGTACAAAAATTCAAAATTTTGAAAAGTAGCTAGCACGTTGCACTTTAAGACTGATGAATTCATTTGCCGTTGATTTGAGATCTAGCTTATCAGTCCGTTCCTTGTGGATGTTTAAAATCATGACATGGTTCAATCTTTCTTGTCCCATTGTTGCCCTTAAATAGGACTTAACACGTCGCATTGTTGAAAATGATCGCTCAGAACATGCGTTGGTTGCAGGTATGCATGCCATCAACTTCCACACCGTAACAACCTCTGAGAAAAGTGATCTCTGAGGAATTGAAAATCCAATAATTTCTTTTTTTAGATGTGAAAGGTCCACATGATTCATTTGGTTGAAAAGTGATGGTAGAAGTAGTAGTTGTATTGATAGTGTATCCTTATTTAAGTCTTCCTTATAGAAATCAGTGACAAAGTCCAGCTCTTTTTGGTAGTTGTTATTGTTGCAAGCGTACAGCAACAGATCTTCAGAGTATTTTAAAACTTTGTATCCTTCTTGAGTGAAACGCGACCTGATGCATGCCACAGTTTGCTCTAGAACTTCCAAATAGAACTGTCTGTAATAGGACTTAACATCCTGATGATGATATGCATCGCCAGTAGAAATTTCATCTCTTTTTGGCATGTTTCGTTTCCGTGGTAGCTTTGGTTCCTCTATTTCATCTCTTTTTGGCATGTTTCGTTTCCGTGCTAGCTTTGGTTCCTCTATTTCATCTCTTTTTGGCATGTTTCGTTTCCGTGCTAGCTTTGGTTCCTCTATTTCATCTCTTTTTGGCATGTTTCGTTTCCGTGGTAGCTTTGGTTCCTCTATTTCATATTCAGTTGACAGTCGAATGACTTTCTCCCAAAAGAAATTATACGAGCTTTCATCTCGCATTTTGTCTAAGGTAGTGGTAACCAAATCTGCGAGATGTTGCCCTTCTGTTGCTGACACATTTTCAGATTGCAGGGAACGACTTAGATTATCCGTATGTAGGAAAATGATTTCTGCAATGAGCAATCCAAATAGAAAAGAGAAATTTTCCATATGTGATCTGACACCGTTTATTCTAGCTTTTACTTCTGAATCCAAGTTCCTTTGTTCCAGACATTCATACCACAATCGAAGTAGGGTAGAATAATAATTTGTTTCAATGCTTTTGAGAGTTTCTCCTCTAACAGTCCATCGGGTCGAACTCATAACACGAATTCCAGAGTTATCAAGTTTCATCTCGGCGTAATTTATGAAATGCGGTTTCTCGTTTAGGGGAAAATTTAATTAGTTTTGTTATTTCAAAAGATGTATTTAATGTATCTCGGAACAAAGCAATATCTTTGAAAACATCGGATACAGCTAAATTCAAGGAGTGACCATAACATTTATTTGTTTTGCAACGCCATTTTTACATCCCGACATGTTTGCAGCTCCATCAAAACATAGCCCTCTGCATTTTTTAAAATCAAGATTGAGTCTGCAAAGTACGTCCATTAAAGCGCTAAATAGTGTATCAGACGATATATTGTCTACCTTATACAAGCCCAAAAAGTCCTCATGAGCTGTGAGTTCCTTGTCGATCCACCGAAGACAAACTGTGAACTGTTCTTTGTTGCTTAGGTCCTTACACTCATCAGCAAGTATTGAGTAATAGTCAATTTGACAAATGCAGGATGATAAATTGCGAATTATTTGGTGACTCATTATTCTCAAACATTCATTTTGAATTTCATGAGAAGTGAATTTCAACTGTTTTTTATTCATCCATTCCGACATCAATTGATCATCTTGATTAAAGAATAAGAGAGCTTGTGTAAAGTTGCTGTCTGCTTCATCACCATCTCCTCTTAACGGTAGTCCTTGACGTGCTAAGAATTGCATTGTTTGTAAAATTTTAAGGAGCATACGACTGTGTTGATCTTTTTCCTCCTTGTGTTGCTTACTTAACAGTTCTCCAATGTCTGATTTAAATAATGTCTGTTCATATGCATTTCTGTGGAATTCGCTATTTTCATGTTGTCTAAAACTCTCCATAGCTTTTTTCCAATTACGGAAGCCAGTTTTTGTAAATGCATGTTCACTGTTTTGTTTTGAGGCTGTGGAAGTGAATTGTATGCAGGTATAACAGTATGCAGCATCACCATTCACTGCGAAAACTGCGGTTTTTTGCAGACTTGCCAAATTGAGTAAGTGGAAAATGAAAGGACTTATCTGGATCGAACTTGTCTGTTTTAGGATCAATAGTACATTTAGTAGAGCCACCTGATGTTAAAGTAGATTCACTGGTAGAATTAGTTGATGTTGAAGTAGATTCACTGGTAGAATTAGCTGATGTTGAAGTACATTCCGTAGAGCCAGCTGATGTTGAAGTAGATTCACTGGTAGAATTAGCTGATGTTGAAGTAGATTTAGTAGAGCAACCTGATGTTAAAGTAGATTCACTGGTAGAATTAGTTGATGTTGAAGTAGATTCACTGGTAGAATTAGCTGATGTTGAAGTACATTCCGTAGAGCCAGTTGATGTTGAAGTACATTCCGTAGAGCCAGCTGATGTTAAAGTAGATTCACTGGTAGAATTAGTTGATGTTGAAGTAGATTCACTGGTAGAATTAGCTGATGTTGAAGTACATTCCGTAGAGCCAGTTGATGTAGAAGTACATTCCGTAGAGCCAGTTGATGTTGAAGTAGATTCACTGGTAGAATTAGCTGATGTTAAAGTACATTCCGTAGAGCCAGTTGATGTTGAAGTAGATTCACTGGTACAATTAGCTGATGTTGAAGTAGATTCACTGGTAGAATTAACTGATGTTGAAGTACATTCCGTAGAGCCAGTTGATGCTGAAGTAGATCCTGTTGTACATATAAATTATGATATACATTAATAATGATATACAGTTTACATAAAACCAAAATAGAAGAAAACCTAAGTAAACTAAAACATATGTTATTTACACGCAGGGTAGTAGGTGATAGGATCATCAAGGCTGAAGGACTAGTTCACTTTCGACTGAGTAGAAACGTTAGTTTCTACGAAGTAGAAAGTCTTTACCGAAAATGCCGCAATGGCATATATACCAACGAAATTATTATACAATACTCAAGTGCAAATGAATTAATAACTTACCAAAGAAACTCGTTAATTTTCGGCATTTGGTTGCTGATTGCTGTAATTCCGCATGTCTTTTTTCTCTAGCTTTTTGTGCACCTCCTTTTTGCATTTCGTTTGCTAAAGTAAAATTGAGTGACTGAAGTACTGATAAAAATAAGTGAGGAATGATTATAACAATAAATAAGAACTCCTCAATAAATGAAACTATTGTACTATTTTGGGTAAGCCAAATGTACTATTAATACTGTCTATACCTATGGTCACCGTAGTTAACCACAACTCCGCCACCCCACTACAGACTCCAGCATACTGATGCACGGGAGAACATTATAATAGTTTGAGAGATGGAGAGTCCATATTTAAAAAAAAACATATTTTATTATCGCCGTTCTCGTATTGCGTAGTCAAATGGAGATATAGCCCTACCAGTGGCGCATTTAGTGGGGGGGGGCATCCCCCTTTTCATTTAATGAGGGCCATGACCCAATGGACATTGCACTTAATGGCCCCTCCATCGTGCCTCCAACCCTTGAAGTGCCCCCCTCCTCCCTTCAAGAAATTCTAAATAAAGCCCCGCCATTCATTTTTATTTTTTAAATCTATTTCCGGGAATGTATAGTGAAGTCCACCAGCGGCCTGGGGGGGGGGGGGGGGCACGTGCCTGAATAATGAAGTAGTTGATCTAGATATAGAGATTAGATCCAGGTAAGTCTAAATTTAGCGTATTTATATCTATATTATTAGTATTTAGATCTAAATCTATTATTGTTAGTAGGCTAGGTGTAGAGTGTAGATCGAGATTGACTAGATCTAAGCTTTTATCTTATCTTATCTTATATAATACAGACGTTACTTCAAAAAAGAAGATGATTACGTCCTACGCGTCATGCATATTAACCAAGCATATTAATCTCTAGATTTCGACTCTAGATCTAGATATATCTCTAGATCTAAGCTTATGATAAATAAAAAGAAAGGAAATGGTAGATCTACATCAAATAATCATCCACTGTGGGCGTTTTTTGCCCATTTTCTTTTTTTTTTTTTTAGTATTGTTTACTTTATCTGTAAAAATGCTTGTCCAACACACACCCACAATGTTTACTACTGAAGAAGCTTTATTATTGTTTTATTTATACTTCTATGACATCACATTTCTTTTTGAAAAAGATGCCAATAGTCTAATATGATGTTTCAACAGTAATGCAAAGATCAAAATCTATATTTAGGTCTCAGAAGTTCTAAAGCTGGCATCCATTTTATTTTTTGAGGGTCATATTATTTAGATTATAATTTGTATCTTATATTTAAAAAGAAAAATGTTTACATTTTCACATTCTCCATTCATTTACCTTTACTTTGATACCAAATATGTTACTATAGCTTCATTGGTACTTGAATAATACATTTTTGTTTTAGGCATGTTTGGAACATTTTCTTTTTTTTTCCAAAAAAGTAGCATTTAAAAAAAAAAAAAAAACGCACTCAATGAGTTGTTTAGTTCTATGTTTCTGTTTGATTTCTAAAAAATGTCTTTTAATAAACCCCAATGCTTTGTATGTTTGATATTTTAATTCCATCCATATAGAGATTCGTTAAAATATCCTGTCCCATGGGGTGAGTCGCGAAATTCGAAAACGTTGGAAGCAATGCTTATCGGTTCTTTGAAGTCTACTACAGATTTCGTTGCTACAGTCTACGAGAATAGAAAAAAAACAATTTAAATAGTTTAAAAAAAAAAAAATTTCCATTCCTAATGCCAATTAAAACACTGACTCTCTTTCTCTCGGTGTGTGTGTGTGTGTGCGCGCGTTGGTGTGTGCGCGTGTGTGTGTGTGTGTGTGTGTTTTCTTTTAAGTTGTCGTGCTCTGTTAGTTCAAGTGTTTACATTACGCCTATATATTAAAGTATAGTCAACATCAATTCACAGAAGTAAAAAAAGCGTTATCTACACACACACACGCACACGCACGCACACACACACACAAAATGAAATGATTGTAATCCTATAATTGACAACTCTCAAAATATTCTTCACGTTCACATACCCTTAGTCTGTTGGACCGTTGGGGCACCACACAAGATCTGTTGACCGTCTTTCTCCTTTCCTCTCTGTCTTTTGCCTTGGATAGAGCCTCTTTCAATGGCAGGCCCGTCCATTCTTTGATGTTGTCTTCCCATTGCTTTCTCTGTCTGCCTCTTCATCCCAGAAGGAAGATCTTTGCGATCCCCGAAGACCTTGTCATTTGGCCAGAGAGTTTTAGTTTGCGCTTTTTCTTTTAACAGTATTTAGCAGGTCATCGTAGGGTCCAATCGCTGTAGTAAATCTCTTCGTTTGTGTTGTGAAAATATTAATTAATTCATTTATTGATTTATAAAAAAAAACGATTAAATCGATTATTTGCTAAGTAAACAATGTTACTTTTTGAGTCAAGTCAAAAATAATTTCTGAAACGAACTGAGAAAGTGAGTAGTAGTGAGTACAGTTAGGTCCCTTTTTCCTCGAGGGGCAAACACATTTTAATTGTAAAATTTGAGTGACAGTTTGCTAAGTGGTGACAAAAGGCTCCAGGCTTTGAACTAAGAATCCCTTGCACTTGTCCTTGAAGCTTCCATCATGATACTGACATTGATAGCGACCCGATTGATCCAGGCTTAGAGCGTTACGTTGTCATGGTGATCGACATCGAAACATCCTCACCTGTGATGTTAGATATAAAATAAATTAAGAATAAAAGATGGCAGAGGACAATAAGGTAACTGGTGCGCCACGGCGCCGACACGTGGCCTTGAGTCCAATACAAATAAGTTAAGGTACATAATAACAGTGGGCTTAAGACAGAACTCAAAAGCGCCTTTTGTCTGGGATTACAAACATGTGTTAAAAACATAAGAATAAGTATTTTTTAAGATAATATATATAACAAAGAATTATGTCTATTTATCTATCTGTATCTGTCAGTTTATTACGACTATATATATGGTTCCTTCAGTCTTGGAAGACAATGGATGCGCCCAGATGAGTAACTGGCTTTGGTTACGTCTTGACATGGGACAGGATCTGGATCGACTGATCAAGCCAATTTTGGAGCGGCAGAGTTTGCCACAGTTCGTGCATGTATATTCATCTGTCCTAGGGCTAGCTGACAGGGCAGCTTTCTTTTTATTTCTCTTGGCTGACGCAGCTTCGTTTCTTTTGCACTCGGCAAAGTTCGTACCAGCACGTACAGTCCGTCTCCATGCTGTCCGGTCTTGGGCTATCTCCTCCCACATACTTTGGTCGATGCTCGTGGCTCTCATGTCTCGTTTGTAGATATCTCTGTATGTTAGTCTTGGGCGGCCTTGGGTCTGACTCCCTCTGCAAGCTCAGCGTAAAGAATGTCTTTAGGGATTCTTGTCACTCATGTCAACCCATGTCACTCGCATGCCAGATGGAAGAATTACGACTATAGATATACAGAAATATAGAGACGAGACATGAATGAACAAGTTTCCAGGTTTGTGTAGATAGACTTTTTAAAATAAATATAGATTTTAATTTCATGGTGGCCAAACACTAGAGTACGACTCTTGAACGAGGAGACTTCAGTATAAGCCCTGTGAAGACCAAGATCTCTAGACACATTTAAATGACCCACCAGAAGGCGTTATACTTTAGTCGTCTGGTCTTGTGTAGGCCACACAATATTCTCGTTTACCACTAGCCACTTGACCATGTAATCATGTCACTAGCACCGTTACGTTTTGCATCGAAACTTTACTTAGAATTAAAATGGTCCTAGATTTAATGTCTGCAACAGACAGCCATGTTTAGTTGTAATGTCTTTCTTGAGGTCTATTTAAATTCAGAAAGCTAAACTCGAGTGCCATCTCAGGTAATAATAGTATAGTATAGTATTCATTAGCAAATATCCTGAATTGACAAAACTTAAAAAGAAATTCGTCTTTATTTGTATATCCATCAGCGCGTATCGATTCCTCTTTTTCGTTTGACATTAAACCATATTTGCCATCAGTCGATACTACAGCGCAAAGATTTTTTGTCTGGAGTTAATGTTGACATTACAACGCAGTTCTGTCCCGACTTCTTGAATGCACTTTTATCTGAACACGATTGAACGTTAACTGAGGTACTGATGGACTCTGTAAGAGTGATAAGTCATGCCAACTTTTGTTAAGTAACTATCCACGAAAATTTTGGAGAAACAATAATAAAGTTGTATCTATATGACCTCCATACAATCTAACTGTTGAGCTTAAAGTAAAGTTTCCCCTCTCAGGCCATACTGTCTATAGGGCAGATAATGTTAAGATCATCTGTTTGGTCGGCCAACTGTTATCAAACAGGGTGTCATGTGGCCAGCACAACGACCAACCGCTTTTACTTTCCCAAACTAAAGTCAGGTACCCATTAGAGTTGGGTGGCGCCCTAAGTATCTCTAGATTTAAGATTCCAGTCTTCATTGAGATTCGAACCTAGGACCCCAGGTTCGAAAGCCAAGCGCTTAGCCACTAATTCCCCCCCAAAAAAAACTTTTGAAGTCTTTTGAACCTAGTTTCAGCAGCTTTACGTGACTTTTGAACCTAGTTTCATCACCTTAACGTGACCTTTGAACCTAGTTCCAACACATTGAAGTGACCTTTGAACCTATTTTCAGCAAAATGAAGTGACATTTGAACCTAGTTTTAGCACTTTGAAGTGACCTTTGAACCTAGTTTCAGCACCTTGAAGTGACCTTTGAACCTAGTTTCAGCACCTTGAAGTGACCTTTGACTGCCCCTTGGTCGTTCATTAGACTTTTTACATTGTGGATTAGGTCATTTACAATCGATCCCCTACGAAATTTGGTTTTGAATTGACAGTTCTTTTCAAATAGTCTCATCTTAGCTCTCTCTCTTTCTCTCTCTCTCTCTCTTTCTCTCTCTCTTTCTCTCTCTCTCTCACACTTTCTCTCTCTCTTTCTCTCTCTCTCTCTCGATCGCTGTATAGGGAAAGAGCTGCAATTAGTTTTTGTGGTTTGTTCGTCCGTACGTCTGTTCGCCTGATATGTTTAGGATGTCGAAAAATGGAAAAATATTCAAAATCCGATTTCATATTTTAGAGCTTGCAAAGTTTAGGAGTAAAGGTAAAACATCTTATCATCTAAAGGCGAACTGTTATTTTAACGTAAATATGTATATATGTAACTTTTATTTTTGGTCAATTCTTATTCACGGTGACTTAATGAGCGTAGCATATATATTTATATATATTTACAAAATACATAGATCTACATCAGTGAGCACCATAATATTAAAGATTATTAGGACCCTGGAATGAGCGGTGCGCTTCTGTAATTTCCCCAGTTGCTTCTGGGGCTGTACGAATAGAATTGTTTAATTAAAATTCAGAACTCATCTCTCATGAAAGTAGATCTAGCTAAAAATGAAATCAGTAAATGGTAGGAGCTCGTGAAACCCGGATATAAATAAATATGTATAGTTCTTACTAGACAATTATTTTATGAAATGGGAAAACGACACAAGAAGAACTCTATCAATTATATTATATTATATCATATTATATTATATTATATTATTGCGAATTCTATGGTTAAAATGAAAACGTTTTAATCTCTATACGCGTTATCGACGTTGTAAATGTAGGGAACTGTATTTGTAATCAAACATTTTTCAAATTCGATTCTGAGATTTGCTGCATCACCAGTTAAATGCATTGCTCTAAAGATGTTGCCATTAACTAAGTTCGATCACTAGATGATTTAATTAGTATGTTCAGAAACTGAGAAAGTCTATTCTCCCTAAGCATACATTAACATAACAAAAACAACAGATAATATATAAACTTATACTAGCATCAGAGCCGGGTATAAAGGGTTTCAACGCCTTGAAGTGACCTTTGAACCTAGTTTTAGCACCTTGAAGTGACCTTTGAACCTAGTTTCAGCAGCTTTACGTTACCTTTGAACCTAGTTTCATCACCTTAACGTGACCTTTGAACCTAGTTCCAACACATTGAAGTGACCTTTGAACCTATTTTCAGCAAAATGAAGTGATATTTGAACCTAGTTTCAGCACCTTGAAGAGACCTTTGAACTTACACATTTTGTTGTTTTTTTACGCTGCAGAATAAAAAAACTATTACATCCTTGCCCAATTCTCTCGAAGGACGGTGGGTTATGGTGACGAGCAGGGTTCGAATCCGGGAAGAACAAGACCACAGTCTAAAAAGCATACCACACAAGCAATCAGCCATCCATTACTTATGTATGATCATGTAATGAGAGACTGTTACTCGGCGCAGAGCCTTGAGTGATATGTTCTGGTACCTTCTTTAAAAATTAATAGCCTTAAGTCGACCTCACCAGTCCAGTAAGTAAAGTCTTATCCAGTGCTGCCAGAGTCACAGCCTGGAAGAATTGAATCCATCAACAAGGCAAGACTGAAACAGTCTACCAACCTATGTTGATGGGCTGTCGTTGCAGAGTGTGCATTTCGGCGATCTATTTTTATAAGACGCTGCTTGAAATATAAATATATTTTTAGCATAAAGACGTTTGGGGTGCAGATTTTAAGCAGCTGCGGTATGCTACAATACACCATCGATGCTGATTTATCTGGCAATGTACATGGAGTCTTGCATAAGCCGTTTGAGTCTCTCCTTTAACTTGCAGCAACAACTAAGAATTTGTAGAACCCAAAATTGAAAAGTAAACAATAGTAAAATGAAGAACGAAAAAAAATAAAATTTGAGAGCACCAGGCCGACATCTCAAAGACCATATTAAGAGATTATCTTATCTTATATATTACAGACATTACTTTAAAAAAGAAGATATTTATGTCATATGCGTGCCAATGTGTCAATCTAGTCATGCATGTTAATCAGTGACTTAAACTAAGCTAAGTCGTTAGTTTTCCTGGCTGATTCAGGCAACCCATTCCATTCCCTAATGCCATTAATGAAGGGAAGTAGCACGTGTACGAATTAGTCCCAGCATATGGTATAAGAAATGTGCCTTTATCTTTGTGTCTGAGTATTTTTAGTAGCAAAAGACTTTCGGCTTAACGATTCGCTTTCCAAGACTTTACAGACGAACCTCAGCGCCTCTCTCTCTCTCTCTTCTCTCGTCGCTCTCTCTCTCTCACTCCATTCCCCAATCTTCTCGTAGGTTGTCCCTGAACTACACAATTTATTCATCCTATAAAGTGACCTACTAAACAAAACACTATAACTAAAACGGAGAAGATATTGAAAGTAGCCAGGTAAAGTCGGGATAAACAAAACGAAAGGCCAAGATATTTTTGTAAAAAAAATTGGGTTCAATTAACTTCAGGCAGAAGACTAATCTGAAAACGGAAGTTGATACAATTGAGACCGATGCTTGCTGTATTGATCGAAATTCTCATTAGTTGATATTTGTTACCATATTGATCGCTACCATCTCAGGTAGATTAATCAACACACGCATGCTCGAATAACACACCACACACACACACACATTCACATACACAGAAGTGCGCGCGTTTCCAATACAGACAACTTAAACAGCAATCACGTGGCTACGATAAGAAACAAGCAAACACACAAAAAATGGACAAACCTTGGCCTAAAGATGCGGATCTGAAGATGTGGACACACCATCTTATTTGGTAATTTAATCTCAGCAGAACACAAGATCGTATAGAAGACACAGACCCCATCTCATCTTAAGGATACCCGACCTATTAAGGCCTGGAATTAGATGGGGTTGTTGTTAGCGGTTGCTGGCTTGTTGCTCCAAACTGAACAAGACTAAATATAATTTAATTTATATTGTAGACAAAATCTAATTGATGTGAGATAGAATAAATGTATTACACAACAACATACCTTTCAGTTTCACCTTCTGGAGTTGTCTCTCGTAAGACCAAATGATGACAATGCCACCTATCTTGCATCATTCACCACCAATCTCTAGCTTCTTCCCACCGTCACCATAGAAACACACAAACACACTCCTTAAACTGGAGGGGGGGGGGGCATATAAATTTCCGACATGCATATCTCAGTAACGTCACTGAGAAAAAATGGTCGAATCAATGGCGCCAAGCCTCTGCGACTATGGTAAAAATGTTTCGTTGACCGGATATCACAGTCTCGCGGGCCCGATGTGTCTGTAGTTTTGACATCATAACAGTCTGGAGTTTGTTTGCTTGTGTGTATTGAATTATTACGTAACCATTATTGAGACTAGGACAGTGGTGTTTATAAACGGGGCTGAAACGGCTGACTTAAAAGGGGTGAAAGTAGAAGAAGGAAATATCTTTATTGTAGTCGTGAAATGAAATTGTGTTTTGTGGACAGTGGTGCTCACCTCCTAATTACCTTTGTGTTTCTACATTCATGGATGGCTGCCTGGTCGTGTGGATGGCTGCCTGGTCGTGTGGATGGCTGCCTGGTCGTGTGGATGGCTGCCTGGTCGTGTGGACGGCTGCCTGGTCGTGTGGATGGCTGCCTGGTCGTCTGGATGGCTGCCTGGTCGTGTGGATGGCTGCCTGGTCGTGTGGATGGCTGCCTGGTTGTGTGGATGGCTGCTGGTTGTGTGGGTGGCTGCCTGGTCGTGTGGATGGCTGCCTGGTCATGTGGATGGCTGCCTGGTCGTGTGGATGGCTGCCTGGTCGTGTGGATGGCTGCCTGGTCGTGTGGATGGCTGCCTGGTCGTGTGGATGGCTGCCTGGTCGTGTGGATGGCTGCCTGGTCGTCTGGTCGTCTCGACGATCCCAGATTTATAACCTGCCCGCTGTCATCTCCCGTCATATTGCGGCAGGTTTGGACTAGGTGGTAGATTATCTTCAACTCTGAAGGATCATCCGAACCTTGTATTAATTAACATAAAACAAACATACAAACATTTACATTGGAATTGGAAGCCTTATTATTTTTTGTGCTTTGTTTTTGTTTAAAATGAGATATTCAAGTTTCCTTGAAGTTATATAAACAATTTATGTAAACAAGTTATGTAAACAATTTATGTAAACAAGTTATGTAAACAAGTTATGTAAACAATTTATGTCAACAAGTTATGTAAACAAGTTATGTCAACAAGTTATGTCAACAAGTTATGTCAACAAGTTATGTCAACAAGTTATGTCAACAAGTTATGTCAACAAGTTATGCTTCAGTTGGTCTAGCACCCTAAAGCATGTCCAGCCAGCTAATAGAGAAGGGGACCATACGATTTGTCTTCTTTCAACAATGTTGTGGTGTCCAAGTGCCAATCACTGGTGAAAAGGGGGGATAATTAGGTGCCCTATAAGGTACATAACTGCAGGTGAGAATTGATTCTTCGTGTTTTTAAATTTCACGAAATACAAAAGCTGTATATTTTTTTGAAAGCGTTCATCAACTCACGCTGTCTGTCTGTCTGTCTGTCTGTGGGGTTCAACTGTTGAACACGTTATTTTATCCACTTCTATTCTCAGATCAAACTTTGCGGTCACCAGACAAAATAGCGCGGACAAAATAGCGCGGATACAATAGCGCTGATACAATAGCGCCGACAAAACAGCGAAAAATTTCACGACAAAAAAATAGCGAAAGACAAAATAGCGCGGATGATGTGTATGAAAGTACCGGATTATTAGTAATTTAATGACCTGAGCATCATTTTTGTTGATGTCACTGTCTTTTAATAGATCTGAAAGTATGCCATATTTGCCGAGAACGAGAGTACTTTAAATTTTATATCATTCCACTCTTTCATCAATGTTTAAAATGCATAACTTGCTAAAAAATAAGATTTTGAAATGTGGTGACCCCGTTCCAGCAGGGATGGAATTTCTACGTGAAATTTCCTACAACTTAACTTTTGATACTTTGTGTGTATGTGCCTGTAACTCTGACAAGTAGCTTTGCCTGTTTTCAAAGTACACTTTTGGAATGTAAATATATTTTAAGATTATTCATTTCAGCTTATTATAATTTTTGCTTACTGTTTGCATATTTATATTTTAAGATATCTAAAGTGTTTTCTGCAAAATGACTGACAAAAATGATAACATTTAGGCAAAAAAAATATATTGGCTCTATTCATATTTTATGATATCTAAAGTATTTCTTTTAAAATGACTGAAATATATTTTTCCTGCGCTATTTTGTTCGCAATATTTTGTCGGTGCTATTTTGTTCGCGCTATTTTGTCGGTGCTATTTTGTTCGCGCTATTTTGTTCGCCCTATTTTGTCGGCACTATGTTGTTCGCGCTATTTTGTCGGCGCTATTTTGTGGGCGCTATTTATTCGCGCTATTTTGTCGGCGCTATTTTGTCGGCGCTATTTTGTCGGCACTATGTTGTCCGCGCTATTTTGTCGGGGTAAAAAAATTTGCACAATGATTTATTGTTCCTAGCAAAACACGAATCAATCCTACAAATTATAACCAATCAGAATATTAAATACAGGTAATGAACTACTTTTATATCGAAAAGGGGAAATAAATGTTACAGTACAGAGATAGGTGGCTGTAAACGCGGCGTTCTTCCCCTTAGATAACCTTCTCTTATTTTTAAAAAGTATTTTTCATATTTTTGCTTGACCAAATTAAAAATAAGATGTGTAAAAGATTTAAAACCAAAGATGTTGTGGATCTTATTTTGTGTGTAGTCTCTACAAATGGATGAATGTTTTAAAAGCAATATACTATGAGTTTTAGCGTCTGTTTGCCCAACTTCTAGCCCGTTTTGTCAGGTCTCTAGTTTGTATCACAACGACACTATTTGAAACATTGAAGTTTGCCCATCTTCTAGCCCGTTTTGTCAGGTCTCTAGTTTGTACCACAACGACACTATTTTAAACATTGAAGTATTTTTTTTTTAAATCAGGAAAAATGTTTATAGACTGTAAATTGCCACTGGATTTTCAATAATAAAAAAACATCTGCATTTACGTACAACCAGGAAATAAAAAGCTATCTTTATTTTCTTACATGTAATAAAAGCTCACCTGGCTATGTTTAAATTCTGTGACATTAGAACTTCTACTGTTTTTAGTTCAATAATCAATAAGCTTTCTTTAATTAAAACACTGAAGGGAAATAAATCACAGATTCTGCTTTAACTTTAAAAAAAAAAGAAGAACTCTCCAGTGACATCTTTTATTGAGCAAATACTGACAATTAACGCAGGAGCTATCTCATTGATCCCGGCTATTGATTTCCTAGCCTAGTTTGTGCTTTGGTTCAACGGTCTGGAGTTAACTCCATTCAAACTCTAGATTACTAATTGGTTCATTGTTGTGCTATGTTGTCTGTGGTCATTCTACATATTGCGTTCTTTAGGTTCGGTTTCATTTGTGTGTGTGTGTATGACATTTGGATCGAATCACAAAACAGAATCGGTACACAAGACAATGCTGCTGTTCATGACATTTAATGTCATCACTTTTTATCGACATTATGTCGACATTATATCGATAAAATGTATTAACTGCAAAGGCTTACGTGTAAAAAAAATCAAAGTAGTGTATCATACTACAGGTAGAGGTTCAAACTAGAAGTAGTGGTTTAAAATAGAAGTGGTTCATACTAGAAGTTGTGGTTCATAATAGAAATGTTTTACGCTTGAAGTAGTGGTTCATATTAGAAGTAGTGGTTCATAATAGAAGTAGTGGTTTATAATAGAAGTAGTGGTCTGGTTCATATTAGAAGTAGTGGTTCATAATAGAAGTAGTGGTTTATAATAGAAGTAGTGGTCTGGTTCATACTAGAAGTAACGGTTCATAATAGAAGTAGTGGTTTATAATAGAAGTAGTGGTCTGGTTCATACTAGAAGTAACGGTTCATAATAGAAGTAGTGGTTTATAATAGAAGTAGTGGTCTGGTTCATACTAGAAGTAACGGTTCATAATAGAAGTAGTGGTTCATAATAGAAGTAGTGGTTTATAATAGAAGTAGTGGTCTGGTTCATACTAGAAGTAACGGTTCATAATAGAAGTAGTGGTTTATAATAGAAGTAGTGGTCTGGTTCATACTAGAGGTAACGGTTCATAATAGAAGTAGTGGTTTATAATAGAAGTAGTGGTCTGGTTCATGCTAGAAGTAATGGTTCAAACTAGAAGTAGTGGTTTATATTAGAAGTAGTGGTCTGGTTCATAATAGAAGTAGTGGTTCATAATAGAAGTAGTGGTTCATAATAGAAGTAGTGGTTTATAATAGAAGTAGTGGTTTATAATAGAAGTAGTGGTTAATAATAGAAATAGTGGTTTATAATAGAAGTAGTGGTTAATAATAGAAATAGTGGTTTATAATAGAAGTAGTGGTTTATAATAGAAGTAGTGGTTTATAATAGAAGTAGTGGTTTATAATAGAAGTAGTGGTTTATAATAGAAGTAGTGGTTTATAATAGAAGTAGTGGTTAATAATAGAAATAGTGGTTTATAATAGAAGTAGTGGTTTATAATAGAAGTAGTGGTTTATAATAGAAGTAGTGGTTTATAATAGAAGTAGTGGTTAATAATAGAAGTAGTGGTTTATAATAGAAGTAGTGGTTTATAATAGAAGTAGTGGTTTATAATAGAAGTAGTGGTTTATAATAGAAGTAGTGGTTTATAATAGAAGTAGTGGTTTATAATAGAAGTAGTGGTTTATAATAGAAGTAGTGGTTTATAATAGAAGTAGTGGTTTATAATAGAAGTAGTGGTTTATAATAGAAGTAGTGGTTTATAATAGAAGTAGTGGTTAATAATAGAAGTGGTTTATAATAGAAGTAGTGGTTTATAATAGAAGTAGTGGTTTATACTATACATAGTGGTTGTGGTGGTTGTTTTTTCCCGACTAGGTATTTCCTCTCCAAGTTTAATGTTGATCTCCATATCATCTATTAATTACCTTAGTGTACAATTTTCTCAGAAAATAAGCATTATGATGTCTATTTACTTGTGAAAAAGCTCTAACTAGTTTTTAAAATTCTTTTATCATATTATCATTAAACGATTTATAATTAAAGAAAAAACACAATTAAATAAAAGAAATTTCTTTCAGATTAGCTATTATCAAAGTTTTACTATTTATATCTATCCTGTACTTTAAACACAATTATGACTTTACCTTGACTTAGTAAACCGAATATCTGACTTGAGTAGAGGTCTTGTTAAAATAGTAACATATTCACCACAAATTATATTTGTTTGTTTAGATTTGTGTTGCTCCAAAGACAGAGAGATGATCCAATACTCACAAAGACTGACGAGTCCTGTTCAAAAGAAGCTGACATGGCTATCATTGACAGCGACTTCAGGTGATTCAAATGTCTCTTTATAAAATGGTTTTGGAATAATTATAATATTATGATTATTAACTAATCTAACTTACACACTATAATAAAAGCATCCTTTCTTAGTCCAAACTAAACCTGTGATGTGTTACATAGTGTTGGTTTTAGTATTATCCTTAATTAATGTGTTGTTGATTTTTTTATAATGTTAGAAAAAAAAGGGGGATTGGCGTTCAATAAGCCGGTTCTTTTAGTCTTGCTAAAAGGAGTCATATGGTAAAATTAATAAAACGAATACATGGTTAAAATAAAGGCCATTTTTTTTACTATGGCTTGAATATTCCTGGTCCATTGGTGAATTCGATGGGGGCCGCCTTGAGTTTGTGAGATAACACAAACTCTCTTTGTAATCTTGTCTTTAGTTAAAAGATGTTACACTGACTTCTAAAGATGCATGAAAATTGTATTTAAAAAAATTATCAAAATTTTCATTGCAGATTAGAAACACTAGAATCTGATACAGTGAAGGTGTGTCAGTTAAGCAACTGTCCCTTCAGTTGTCCACTATGTCCAGTGAAATGAACAGGATGGACGGCAATGAAAGATTTCGTCAACTGGTCAAGAGTGAGAACGTCAAAATCCTGAGTAAACTTCTTTCAGAGCTGGGTCTCTTGGAGTCAAGAAAACTCATTCAGGAGTGTTACCGGTACGAGTTGTCTTTCTTGAGGAATTTTGAACTAGAAAGATCTGACGATTTTAAAAGATTTTCACTGCCTTTATAAAATAAAAGTTTTCTGTCTCTCTCTCACTGTGTGGCAAGCAGAGAAAATTGCATTGCTACAGATGAGAGAAATGTGAATGCAATGTCACTTTAAACACTAGGGTTAATGGCAGCAACACCTTCTGTGTTTACTACGTCGCTTGGTGACATAATCATATTGTGACAACTTTGATGTATTGTCAAGCAAGTAAACCTTAATTCATTGTTTTATTTCAATTAAATCCCATAAAGCCCGCTGGGTTTGAATTCCCGAACGAGCTCTGACGTTGTTAAGAGGTTATTCATACCTGAACAACCTAGTCTAGCCAAACACAGGATGGATTCCTATTGAGGGAATTCCCATTTAGTTAGTCGGGTAAGCCCCTTGCTCTTGAGTTGTATGGCAACACTACACGCATTATGCGCCGCCGCCATGTTTATAGCAAAAGCTTTAAAATGAAGGTATTAACCCTTTAACCCCTGACTCAAACAATGTTTTGGTCATGATGAAGAATTAACGTCACTACCGTAATAGTTGTTAACACACTTGATAGTGTTACTGTAGATGAGAATAATCACTATTACAATGTATGCAACTTTGTCCACTAAATAACAAGGCTGCATACGAGTCTTCTATCTTTCGCGTGTTCATTTTGTTTGCATTCATTATGTTTTGGGTTTCATTGAGGCAATACCACGTGGAGAGTATCGTAGTAAACCTTAGCATCGACAGCTTTCTTTGTATTATTGAAACTATGTCGATTTAAAAAAAATATTCTTGTTTTTTTGTTTTTTCATAAATTCATCTCTTTCACCCAAAGTAAATGACGATAAACAAGGTATATATATAGGTTAAAAAAGCATTCTAAAAATGATTTATATTTCTTGCATCACAACTTTATCCAATTGATCTTTGATAGTTTCTAACACTATTTATATCCCTTCTTTACTTTAATGTAACATTGCAATGTCATTACGCGGCATCACGTGACCAGGGATGAACCGGAACCTGCCGTGATACAGTACGTCAAAAAAGCGGCTGGCGCTTCATTAACAAAACATGAAGAGATTTTGGACTGCTGCAAACTGCTTTTGAAGTACGGAGCAGACGTGAATGAGATGAGTTACTCGGTAAGACGAAAACACACTTTTGGGGGGGGGGGGGGAAAGGGGGGGAGGGGGGCAGGCTACCTAAAGATCCAATCAGAGTATGCAATCAAAACACGTGACCTCTGCACCAAAATAATTTTTTTGATTTTGATCTAGTTTGTAAAAGAATCTAGATTTATGGTTAATATTTATCCTTGTGAAACAAATCCCTAGCAGAATGTTAAGTTTCATTAAGTAACTCTTCAAAGATTGACCTGTGCAGTTAACCTGCCCACCACGAATACAAGGGATTGATGATGTCGAGGCCTACATAAGCTTAAAGAGTTCTTGCATGAAAACGAAAAAGCTCAAAAGAGATCTGAATGGAAGAATGAGCTGAAGCAGGCCAGGGGCCTCCATGAGCTGAAGCAGGCCAGGGGCCTCCATGAGCTGTAGCAGGCCAGGGGCCTCCATGAGCTGAAGCAGGCCAGGGGCCTCCATGAGCTGAAGCAGGCCAGGGGCCTCCATGAGCTGAAGCAGGCCAGGGGCCTCCATGAGCTGAAGCAGGCCAGGGGCCTCCATAAGCTGAAGCAGGCCAGGGGCCTCCATGAGCTGTAGTGCTACTTGATTAACACCTAGTTACTACAAATACTTCACCTACGAAGCATTGAATGTATTATATTGTATTGTTGATCAAGGAAATAAAACACTGGTCAGTCGAATGACCACTCTGTGACACCGGGCAAAATATTTCCTTTATTCATTTCAATAACTTGACTGGACCTTTGTTCTTAATATAAAATAGAACAAAAATTTTTAGTATTTGGTTTAGAGCTTCAGCTTTGCTTAAATAGTACAAGAAAGTTTGTAATTATCTAGACTCTAAATAATTTATTATAGACTCTAGCTTGTTTATACTATTACAATTTTATAAAAAATCATCCTTAGATGTTCCTTGTGTTTATATAGTATTCTTACCTTAATATTATTAAGTATTATCTAATTGATTGTTTTTTTGTATCTTCTTATATCTCTAATAGAAGAAAACTGCCCTCCACCTGGCGTGTCGACTGGGAGACGAGAAAATGGTCAAAGTGTTACTGGAACATGGAGCCGACCCTTCCATCATGGACGGATCAGGGTTCAATTCTCTTCACTTAGCCGTCCACTCCGGGGCCGTTGAATGTGTTCGTCTTATCTTAGGCAGAACTAAAGAGGTAGGCGGAACTAAAGAGGTGGTCAGAACTAACGAGGAGGCAAAGCTAAAGTAAAAGACTATTCAAGGTTGTGGACTAATGTGTTTTTAAATTAATGGCCGTCATGCTATAGGAATGATGAATATGTTCAATCAATGAAATATCTCAAATTCAGTATTTTAAACAGATGGTCTCTGGTCGTGTGGTTTGCGCTCTGGACAATGGTCTTGTCTCAATGGTCCCAGATTCCAATCATACCCTCTGCCATCCCCCACGGTCATAATATAGTTTTGGATCAATATCTTATTATCTTCTCATCTGAACTTCAGAAATAAATAAAACAAACAATAAATATGTGTATGAGTTTAAATGAATTACAATATTAAAGCAGAATTAAGTACACACATTCAGACTTGCATTGATATATATCCAGAACACTAGAAAGAGAGAAGAGAAAGAGAGAGAAGAGAGAAACAGAGAAAGAGAGAAGAGAAAAACAGAGAAGAGAGAAACAGAGAAGAGAGAAAGATAGAGAGAGAAACAGAGAAAGAGAGAAGAGAGAAAGATAGACAGAGAAACAGAGAAGAGAGAAAGATAGAGAGAGAAACAGAGAAAGAGAGAAGAAAGAAAGATAGACAGAGAAACAGAGAAGAGAGAAAGATAGAGAGAGAAACAGAGAAAGAGAGAAGAGAGAAACAGAGAGAAACAGAGAAATAGAGAAAAGAGAAACAGAGAAGAGAGTAACAGAGAGAGAAAGAGAGAGAGAGAAACAGAGAAAGAGAGAAGAGAGAAAGATAGAGAGAGAAACAGAGAAGAGAGAAAGAGAGAGAGAGAAACAGAGAAGAGAGAAACAGAGAAGAGGGAAACAGAGAAGAGAGAAAGATAGAGAGAGAAACAGAGAAGAGAGAAAGATAGAGAGAGAAACAGAGAAAGAGAGAAGTGAGAAACAGAGAAGAGAGAAACAGAGAAGAGAGAAAGATAGAGAAACAGAGAAAGAGAGAAGAGAGAAACAGAGAAGAGAGAAACAGAGAAGAGAGAAAGAGATAAACAGAGAAAGAGAGAAGAAAGAGAGAGAGAAACAGAGAGAGAAACAGAGAAATAGAGAAAGAGAAAGAGAGAAGCAGAGAGAAACAGAGAAGAGAGAAAGATAGAGAGAGAACAGAGAAAGAGAGAAGAGAGTGAAACTCAAATATTTGTTTCTATTGAATTACGTATATCATTCTAGTGGTATAGCACTATCAGAGAGGCTTTACAGATTGCTAAAGATAAATACAACAGACGGTCAGGTAGACAGAATGATCGATAAAAAGTTTGTCAAATTAATTAATTAGTTGGTTGATTGATTGATTGATTGATTGAGAATGAGGCAGAAGAATATTACTATTAAAGTACGAAATATCAGAAACAATGTTCACAAATGATATAATTATTCATTGTTCAAAAATCAATACACATGTTTTGTAAAGTCAGTCATGAGAAAAAAAGCATGAATGAACAGCTGGGTCAGGTTGAAGTCCCCTGGGTTGTTTTTTTTTTATTATTGTCAATGAATGAAATTTAAGCTATTAATGGAACAACTCTTGTGTTTACTAAATTGGTTAATTTTAACCCAAGAGCTCTAGGACTTGGTTTCGCTACCCATGAACTCAGGTATTAAAAGGATAGGTCTACATATATTTCATTACCTTAAGCAGGCCATTTGTTGACATGAATCGTGTGTGACACATGAGTGACACGTGTGTTCGTCTTGGAGATACAATGTGTGTTAAATGCCCGTGTGCTGTGTTTTGTTCATTTATTTAATTAGCTCTAAGAGCCGTGGGACAGTTTTTGTTTCTGCTAGGGGGTTAGAGTAACATGATTAGGGACTTGACATTTGTGACATTCTTTTATTGGAGGTGATACCCAACAAGCATTGCGGTAATAACAAATGGGTGAGAAATACGGGATACGGGTCCAACCTTCCCCCCATCACGTCTGGTATGTATCAGTGCCAATGGATGTCAGCACTTGCTTCTCACAGGGTCTACATGTCAGTGTAAGGGTTAAATTCATATGCACAACAAGACATGGCAGGCGCCATCCTCAGAGGACGACACAAGCAGCCTATATTTCTAAGTGATTTTCATGGAAAATTGGGGGAGGGGGCGCCAATAAGGTACCTTGCCCGGGGGCACGTTTTGCTCGCCAAATCTCTGTGACATGGATAACATTTGTTTTCTTATCTTATCTTTTTCTCAAGCTTCATTCAATTCTTTTTTATTCAGTATGTGTAGTTACATCAATATCTTATACACAACACAAAGGACAACAGTCGTCATCATTGAATGTTCCACAATATCTGCTTCACCGGAGCCAAAATATTCGATTTCTATTGTAGAACGAATACTGTGAAGTCCAAAGTGAATAGTTACATTAACATTGTTATACTCAACACAGAGGATAAAGAATTCCAAAGTCCCTGTCTTTCTAAAGGTCTATGATCTCCACTTCACCGGGGCAGGGACGAGTATTACTTATTCCCAAAAGTCGACTGCTCGATGCCTATCTTCCTTTTTTTTTATAGTTCATGATCATTTTCATTGTTCAGTGTTATATACCCGCTGCAGCTCATCAGTTATAAATCCATCCTCGCAAATATAGGATCATAAGCGGGTAGTCTGAACGAGATCAGTTTACAATGTTCATTACAAGAAACCAAGATCTCTTATTTTTAACACACATAAATCCGAAATTGTTCATAGTTCATGATTTGATTCATAGTTGTAATTATTTCGTTACTGTCAAAGCCAAAAATTTGGTGCCGCACTCAATGAGTTCTACATAACGAAATTATTGAAAGTTGTGTCATGTCTGGCAGTTGAGCTTGGCTTCAAGCTAATTCCAGGTATTAGCTAGAAAATGTTTCCTGAAATGTCATCCTATTGTTGTGATTGAAGCTTGTATTTAAGTCTTCCAGGCAGAGGTGTCTTGAGGCATATAATAAATACAAACCGTAAGCAAATCAATATGTTAAGTCTTTTCTATCAATAATGTAATGAACCCTAGAAGTAGCATTTCAATAAAACATTATGCTATCATCTATATTATAAAGTAGAATGTAAGGTGTATGTATGTATGTGACTTATAGACATCAAAACCGCTTGACCAATCTTGATAAAACTAAGCAGGAATGTTCCTTGGGTACTAACTTAGACCGTAGTGTATGTATTGTAGCCCTAAAACAAACTTAAGACCCTCAAAAAAATTAAGTTGTCCGACTCTATTAAAGCTATAGTATTTATGGATCTAGGCCAGCGGTTAACAATGTTGACATGAGAAAACATCGAAAGGATTTAGGCCTAAAACTAATTTTAAGAAATACACTTTGCGCAGATAGTTTTTTACTTTGACACATGAAAATACAAAAGAAGATCCACTGATTTCATTATATAATAAAATTAGCCTTCAATTTTGTGTTTCAAAAGCATTTTTTACATTAATTAGTTCTTTATATCTGTGACTTCAGATTTCCTGACGAACATTCTTTCATTAGACAATGCCGTAATGAATCGCCTACTAAAAATTAATTCGTTTAATTGTTTACTTTATAATCCCATCCCTAAATCTAAAACTCTAATTCAACTCTAAGATGATAAAAATTCTCTTCGCTCAAATAGTTTTATACTTCAACACATGAACATACTAATTATAGTCCATTCATTTCATATTGTGATCAAATAAACATTGAAATTAGGTTTTCTAAAGCATTTTTAAGAGACTACATTCGTTTACGAAAGCTGCGAAGCCGAGTTGAGATAGGCCTATATTTATTCATGAATCGCGTACTAAAAATTATTTCGTTTAATTGTTCACTTTATAATCCCATTCATTTAACAAAGCTATCGCTCTTTTCGTTTTTAATAGAAATGAATGTATCGGTTTCGGGTAAACCCATTTTCGCAAAACTAATTTTATTTTCGTAGCGAAAGAGAAAAAACTTGAAAGGATCATTAGCTAACTTTAACATACATCTAAATCCAATCCACTAGATTAGTAAACACAAACTTAGACCCGCAGGCCGCGGGTAATGTCAGGCTAGTACTAAATAAAAATTCATTTGTATACGATCACAGTAAGTTTAATAGATAAATGTAAATTTATCTTGCATTGCAAAGTGCCATCAAAAAGCTAACCATAATGATTGGAAGGGTATTCGTCTTCAGCGGAAGTGACAAAAATATAACAATCTCATGCACTCTTGCCATTTTGTTATTATTCTTATGTTTCAAAAGATTTTATTGCACAGGGGTGTCAACCTTTTCGAGCAGGGGGGCACATATTTGTGGCCCCATCACTCACGGTTTGCACTGCGTGAAGTATCTAGTATTTATATTTCGAAGAGAAGTGAACAAATGAAGAAGCTGTTGCAAAAGTCATCAAGTAAATAAGTGAACAAATATATGTTTACAAAATGCCGCAAAACCAGTTGAAATTGCCCTTCTGAATGAGCCTCGCTCTAAAAAACGAGTGCAGTTTTGGCTCATACTATATCAACAAAACAAAACAAATGGAGCACAAAAATAAGATAAGATAAGATACTTTTATTGATCCAATCAAATGGAAATTTCGTTTGACTACAATTGACAACATCAGCATAAGTGCTGTACAATAACAGTATAGATGAAAAAATTCGAACAACATTCACTCACGAAACACATACACATTCACAACCAGCGCTTTAAGAGTTTAACTTCTATGTACTTCTCGATGACAACTGATCTTGTAACACTCTGACCGAAAGTGGGATAAAGGAGTTTTTAAATCTTTCTGTTTTAGCCCTAATGGAAAGGAGACGACCACTTCGTTCAGATCTTATGTAACAGTGGTTTAATGGGTGCAGGTTGTCTTTAAGAATCGAGAGTGTTTTGGAATGGCATCTTTCATGAAACAGCTCTTCAAGAGATGGTAGCTGTATTCGAGTGAAATGCGATGCCTTTTTAATTAGTCTATTTAGTCTAAGTCTTTGTGCCAGTGAAGTACTGAATAAAAAAAAAGAAGGTTATATTAAGTGTAGTTGTAACAATTCGTTTGGATCAATAATTGTAATAGATGTAGACTAACAATAATAAATGTGTGCGATTAGAAATATTTGTACCAATTGTTTTGTTTAGCTCAATTTCATGATTTTAGCTTTCTCACTACGCTATGATCCTATCACTTTCTCGCAACTCTATGATCCTATCACTTTCTCACTACTCTATGATCCTATCACTTTCTCACTACTCTATGATCCTATCACTTTCTCACTACGCTATGATTCTATCACTTTCTCACTACTCTATGATCCTATCACTTTCTCACTACGCTATGATTCTATCACTTTCTCACTACGCTATGATCCTATCACTTTCTCACTACGCTATGATTATATCACTTTCTCACCACTCTATGATCCTATCACTTTCTCACTACGCTATGATCCTATCACTTTCTCACTACGCTATGATCCTATCACTTTCTCACTACGCTATGATCCTATCACTTTCTCACTACCCTATGATCCTATCACTTTCTCACTACGCTATGATTCTATCACTTTCTCACTACGCTATGATCCTATCACTTTCTCACTACCCTATGATCCTATCACTTTCTCACTACTCTATGATCCTATCACTTTCTCACTACCCTATGATCCTATCACTTTCTCACTACTCTATGATCCTATCACTTTCTCACTACGCTATGATCCTATCACTTTCTCACTACCCTATGATCCTATCACTTTCTCACTACTCTATGATCCTATCACTTTCTCACTACTCTATGATACTATCACTTTCTCACTACTCTATGATCCTATCACTTTCTCACTACGCTATGATCCTATCACTTTCTCACTACGCTATGATCCTATCACTTTCTCACTACGCTATGATCCTATCACTTTCTCACTACGCTATGATCCTATCACTTTCTCACTACCCTATGATCCTATCACTTTCTCACTACGCTATGATTCTATCACTTTCTCACTACGCTATGATTCTATCCCTTGTCTGGCCTGTTGTGAAAATGAGAGGAGGGGGAAGATACAAAGGGATATCGGGATGGATTTTACCGTATTTGTTTTAAGAAGAATTTACCAAAAGAAAATGAAAAAGTGAAATGACTTGAATTCTAACTCGTGGCTCTAGCCTCCTGGGACAGACGTGCAACTCACTTCTGCTAATGAGGAACTTATGACTGATGACGAATTTGACAATTGTATAGTTTTAGGTTGTTTCTTTCAATTTTGAATGGCGACCTACAAAGAGGACTAATCCAGTTTATAACACCAATTCAGCCAAGTACTATTTCTTTCCCTTGTTCGAGATACCAAACAAAATAATTACCAATAGTTAATTAACTTATCGGTTAACATTCTTTCTTATTTGATTCTTGTGTTTTCATTTAGCAAAAGTTCAACTAGATTCGAGAGTGGGTGTCGGATGAAATAATTTATACAAACTTTTTACCAGACAGACAGACGGAGTGAGTTGATATTGAAGCCCACTGAAATATTTATACAAACGACTTAAGATAAAATTTTGAACAATCGATAGAAACAGTAGAGCAGGACATCACACGATGTCCTTTTGTATTGGCAGTTGTAGAGCAGGACATCACACGATGTCCTTTTGTATTGGCAGTTGTAGAGCAGGACATCACACGATGTCCTTTTGTATGCGCAGTTGAAGAGCAGGACATCACACAGTTGGCAGTTGTTGAACTTTTCAATAATTGAACATTTTTTTTGTTACTTCAAGGCCTTGTTTGATTGAATAGTTTAGCCTGGTTCGACTGTATTTGTCTTTCCGCTTTTTCTGAATATGTCAACGTAAAATGAATGTAACACCTATCTATAGACATTGCAGATTTTTTTTTTTTTTATCTTCTGTTACGGACATGATGATTGGCTAGTCGGGAGACATGGACATATTTTCTGATAAGTTTGAGAACTATGTTTGTTTTTCTACCACCTAGACTTCCTGTCTCCAACACTGAAACACATGAACATCTTTTTTCTATTCCGGAACTAACTGTAGAACTCTTTTTTTTTTTAAGAAGCGGGACAGTCGAGATCTTAAAAAACAAAAAACAAAAAAAAGGTACAATAAGCTCAGCGTCAGAGACAATGAGTGAGCTCCTCATTAGACCACGTGATAAGCTCATTGAACTCCCCTTCATATTGATTAATGAACACGATTTGAAACAATATAATCCTTAGTTTGTTATTTAATGATCTACTAACACAAACAGCCTCTACATTACGTCTGTGATGACATCACTTTTATCTTATCTCCACCAGCTGATTAATACCCACGATGCCCATGGGGCCGCCCCTGTCCTGACGGCGGTACAGAAAGGTGATAGCGATCTGCTCAACGTGCTGGTCACCTCGGGCGGTGACGTCAACATACAGGAAGTGACGTCCAAGCGTTCACCGTTGCACTATGCACTGTACCTTCAAAATAAAGAGATCTTCCAATATCTGCTGAAGTAAGTGTAACGTAGGAATATCTTTTTAAAAAATAGTTTTATCTTTATGACTTTGAATAAAATTTTGGTTGCTTCGGTTTTTTATAATGAACAACCAGGTTTCAAGTTCACATGTAAAAGTGAGCGGGTCGAAAATGCCTTCTCAAAATTTGGCTTTCAATCACAGCAAGAAGTGCTCTATGAGCTGAGGCATAGTTGTCTTAGGACTGAAGACAGCCAATGGAATGATAATGTGCATATGCTATAATACATCCTACTTATCCATAGTTAACACAGTCCCCTAAAAACATTATTTTGTAGTTACACTTTCGAGTTTTAGAACAGATCTTTAAAGAGATCTTTAAGATATTGTTTGGAACACAGTATGCCTGGGCTAAATGTGTATGTAGACCAAAAAGTTGATGTCTATTATTTTCTAAAGTATTAACCATTTAAGTCTATATGTACTTTGCATCTGTAATAGCTTCCCAGTTTTACTACTTTGTGCCAGTTCTACCTTATACTGGTATGTCCCAGTTATACCCTATGTTAATAAGTCCTAATTAGTCCTTATACTGGTACGTACACGTTATATCTTATACTAATATACCCAAGTTATACCTTATACTAGTACGACCTAGTTATACCACATACTAAATAAATACAAAGTAAAGGTAACCCATTCCAATATTCCGATATATGGCAACAGATATTTCATATTTCTAAGCTGGGCAGTGTAACGAGGATGTCATGTGACCAGCACAATAGGTTGTTCCCCTTTACTTCGCATATCAGGTACCCATTGTTGGGGCGTCCTAAAAGAAAAAGGTTCAAAATTCCAGTCCTCACTGGCACTCACTGGGATTCCAACTCCAGAGTTTTCGGTCCGAAAGCCAAGCGCTTTACAACTAGACCACCACGCCCTTTTATATCTTAGACTAGCCGAAACATTTTATATAGTCTAGAGTTTCTTCACTCTCACACACGCTCTCTTTCTGTTTCATTCTCTCTCTATTTATTTTAATCTCTCTCTCTATCTTTCCCTGTCTCTCTCAAGTTATCTCTCTCCATTTCTCTCTCTCATTCTCTCTCTTTTTTTTACAAAGCTTATATCAACTCTCTGTCTGTCTCTCTGGTAAAAAAAAGGTTATACACGTTATTTCTCCCACACCCAATCTCGCATGAAGCAGAAATTTTACACAGTTCTTTTACCTGACAAGAATCTCTCTCCCTTTGTCTCTCTTTCTCTCTCCCTTTGTCTCTCTTTCTCTCTCCCTTTGTCTCTCTTTCTCTCTTTTTTTTTACCTGTACTTCCTTATATAGAATCTCACAAATACATAGATTCTCCACTCACACACACACAATAGCAGAAGATCGACATATTTTGTGACAGTTATTAGCCCTTGCAGCACTGACCTAGATAGCGCCTCCCCCCACCCCACCCCCAATATCTGACGGTATCACTTTGTTGTGCTATTGCCATGGCAACGTAACAAATAGTGCCACTGAGCATCGACATCTTTATTCTAACAAGTTCTAGGAATAAATTAGAAAGTCCGCACGTGCAGGTCTAGTACAAGATAAAAGACTTGCTTGTAAAGGGGAGACGGGCATTAGACAAAGTCAAGTATTGATTCAAACCTAAAATAGAGAACTGTTTGACATTTGCTCTTTTATCATGACAGATTTTTGAGTCAGCCTTTTGTTCTAGACTTCATATAAACATGCCTTAGGTAAACAGGCAAGAAACATAAGCAAAGGATGAAACGCTTCTTGTATGTGCGCAATACAAGGCTGTTTTTTTTGTGTTTTTTTTTTAAAGTATTTGCGTATTTTCCGTGTTAACACTAACCCTTACCATAACCCTAACCCTAAAGCATTTTTCTGACAAAGCTTGTATTAACACACTCCGTCTGTCTGTTTGTCTGTCAGGTAAAAATTTGAACACGTTATTTCTCCCACTTTCCAGTCTCAGATCAAGTTGAAATTTTGACACAATTATCCATTGTCTATGACAATACTTGAATCAATCTAAAAAATTAACCAGTTAGTTAATAAATTAGCTTTAATTAATTAATTACTTTTTGTTTTATATAGATAAAAGGAGATAAATATTACAATATTGAGGTGTATGGCAGTAATTATGCTTTTCTTTCTCTTATACAAGCTTTTTTTTTTTTTTTTTTTTAAATTCTGCTTGTTTTTTTTATTCTCATCATAATGATCAGTAAAAACACGCCTCTCTCCACGGTCTCTTGCTAGTTTTTTAATGGCTTCCCAGCTCTTTCCTGTCCTCTCGGCTTTATCTAGTACACTGCGTCGCCACGTTCTTTTTGGTCTTCCTCTACGTCTTGTGCCCTGGGGGTTCCACTCTAAGGCCTGTCTAGCTCTGTTCTTGGTATCTTTTCTCAGGGTGTGACCAATCTATCTCCACTTCCTCTCTAAGATCTGCACCTCTATATTTTTTTCCCACTCATCTCCCACAGTTTGGTGTTTTCTACTTTGTCATACCAGTGTATTTTAAAGATATTTCTGAGACATCTATTGATGACGGTCTGTACTTTTTGTTGTTGTTCTCAGATGTTCTCCATGTTTCAGAATGGTACTGTTTTCATTCTGACTCTAATTTATTGTTTAAATAATTAAGACAGGATCTCTAATCGAAAGACAAACAAAGGGAGATAATTGTGTTTAAGCTGTGTCATGAGAATGTCCAGTAGCTCTGGAAGTACAAGAAATAATGAAGTACTTAGAAACACGCAAAGCTTAAAGTACTTTAGCTTTACCAGGTAGAACAAACTATTCTAGAAAATGCAAGAAGTTAAGTTCCATTAACACCCAGTCAAACCATCTTTTCTTCTTCAAAATTATTACAACAGCTTTAAAGAATTTTTGAAAAAGATGATTTACAGTAAAATATCTACACCATGCAGATCAAAAGTCAATCAAGATGGCTGACTGTTGACGTCATATCTGTACTCCACCTCTTATCTTGTTAAGTTTAATCTTTCATCCAGGCGCCCCAGGAAGTGCTTGGCTCGACGACGATTGCTGTACAGCATGCCATGGGAGGAGAAAGACTACATTATGGATCTAGAACGTAATTTGAGTTCTGTATTGACGGAGACACAACAGCGACGCACTTTAAAAAAAAACAGTATTGATATTTATCTCTGTTAATACCATTATATTTATATATTTCACCTAAAACAAACGATCTATTTATACATACAACGTATTCTGTCTTTCCGTCACTTTCTCGGACTACAAGGTTATCTCATCATTTCTCTCTGTTCTGCCTATCTGCAATGTTTTTTTAGCTTTACTCTGTACTTTGTATGTGCTGGGGGGGGGGGGGGGGGGGGTTGGGGGGGGATATAAGTGACTTTTTCCAAGGTAAACACACAACAATCTCTCTGATAGCTTCTTTTTATACGTTTACAAGGTGAGAATATGAACTCCTTTATTTGTTCAAGAGGTGCCCCATGGAAACGCTTTGAAGACCAGCTTAGGCGCCAACATAGAAGAGAGCACCTGGTTGAATGCGGCTTCAGAACCAGACAGCTGAAGGTCACTCCCAAAGGTTGCGGGATACTCATTTGAGACCAAAAGAAAATCAGCTGCCGAGGACAGACGCAGACGGCGAAAAGAAAATCTTAATCGACCACCGGCGGACAATGATAATGCTTGCCTTCGATGTGGCGAAAATATGTAGGTCACAACTGGGGCTGCGTAGTCATTCCTCATTAATCTTCGGACTCGAAGACAAGCCGTATTATTATTATTTATTCAATGTTGATTGACATACTTAGATCAAAATGATACGAGCACATCCGGAAAGTACACGATAAAACATGAAAATAAAAATACACACACACACACACACACTCACACCCACTTTACTTAACCTTTGAGCTTACAATGCATTATGCATAACTCAATTTTCAGCCTGATGGACCGTTGGGTCACTACAAGAGCTTGTCACCCTCATTAAATCTTCATCGTTTCTAGCCACCCTCCCTCCAGTGTGAAGCCTGGTCCATTCTCTGACGTTGATCTCCGCACTATTAATTGATTTTCTTAGTATCGATTATTACGAGATTGATATTACTGATAGTAATATTTAGGATGGCTGATATTTGTGTGTGTGTGTGAATATAGCTGAAATACACACACGCACATATACACACAGGTGCACACACACACACTCTCTCCCATGCACATAACACAACCTGGCTGTTCAAGGGAATGGGGGGGGGGGTCATTGTAACTCTGTAATAAAATGAAACAAATAAAATAAAAATGTAGAAACACACACACAAACTTACAAAACACACACACTGTTCCCATCACGATGTCTTTAAAAAAAATAAATTTTTTCTTTGGCATCGAACGTTTTTGTCACGTGATAGATCATGTTCAAATCCAGTTTCTTCCATTCTGCTGTTTTAAAGCAGAGGTCAAGCTAGTATTATTTAACTGAATTATAAATCTACAACATAAATCCAGGGACGATGTCTCGATATAAGGGTGGGATAGAAGAGCAAAACATTCATGCCCCCCTCCCAGCTTTTTGTTTTTAACTATTCATCTTCAGTGTAGATAATAAATGAAGTGTTTTATTTTAATAATTTTATGTATTGAAGGTTTAAATCCTACATAGTCTCGATTCGAGAATATTGCAGTTCTTATTGAGTTCTCTCCAAAGACTTGACCTTTGATGTTTAGCAGTTGGTCTTCGTATAACCCACCCACAAAATGATTTCATTAATCGTCTGCTGGTGAATCCTTTTTATTGGCTTATCTAATAAATAAGTAGTAAGTACAGTGTTCCTTCCAGGCCTTGCCATCTATGAGACAGATGATGCAATGTTCATATATTTTTGTGGCCCACAGTTAACGAGTGAGGGTGTCATGTGGCCAGCACAACGAGCTACCACCAAATGTCAGTTGGGTGAAACTTGGGTGGACTCATGGGCGTTCTAAGAATCACAAAATTAAAAAATCCCAGCCTTCACCTAGATTCAAACCCGAGACGCCTCAAGCGCTTTACCAGTCAGCCATCACTCTACCAGTCAGCCATCACTCTACCAGTCAGCCATCACTCAAGTCCTAATAAAACTTACTTTGGATATAGATCTAGGGCCTAATAATAAAATGGTTACATCAGTACATAGGTAAAAAAAAAAAAGCATGTTACAGCACTCATTATTTTGTGAAGATTTAAGCGTATTTTTTTTACTGTTCTAGGCCATAGATGAATGCGGTGCTAATTTTAGTATGTACTTTACAGTAACGGAACTGATCTGACGAGAACTGACCACAGGGAGACCAACATAGTCCACCGGTGCTGCGCTGTGTCCGAGCCATGGTACTTGGAGCAGATCCTGTCCAGTAGCTCGCCCAACACCAAGAAGGCGCTGAAGATGGAAGACGGTGAGGGCGCCACTCCCGTTATCGTGGCGTGTCAAAACGGGAACATAGAACAACTGCGCCGTCTGGTGGAGTCTGGGGTGAGAACTAATTGCCTCATTTTGAAATGATCAACTTTATAAACATTCAATCAGGGAAACCTTATAATCTTGGCAGAATAATCATTATTGCAGAAGTTGAATTTCAACATGTTCTGAAATTCTGAAGTGTATTTTGCTTTCACTTTTATTACATTTCTGTAGAGTATATTTTAGCGTATCTGTTTCATCGTCTGCTCTTTCGCGCCAATATTTCTTAGCACGATGTTACTTTCCAGGCCCCAGTCGCCAACAAAGACAAATTCCGCCGATGTGCCTTACACCACTGCGCCGAGAACACGGACACGAGGTGTGCCGAGTATATCCTTCGGTCAATTCCGTCACTGATGACATGTGCCGACGAGGAAGGTTTGACGCCGTTGCACATGGCGGTGATTGCCGGAAACATTCCGCTGATCAAACTGCTGCTGAAAAGGGGAGCCAACTTGAAGGCAGTCGATAACGAAAAGCACACAGTTGCACACTGGGCCACAGGTGATTTATCTTCCTTTGATTTTGAGAGCTCATAAATTTATACTTCCTTGTTCGAAATATTTTTCCATTAAATCTAGACAATAGGGACGAATTTAGAAATTGTACAATAGGTCTGAAGTTAGCTCTTCGATCATTTCCGGGTTAACTTACATGTCACCTTTTCCTACAGTATGCGGGCATGCTGAGGTCCTAGATGTACTTTTGGAAAACGGTGCTGAGCTGGATGTCCCAGACAAACATCACGCCTTCCCAGTACACTATGCTGCCCAGATGGTTACCAGCAGTGAGTACTTAAATTGTTTTGTCCAGTGGACACTAGTAATATAAGATAAGATAATTTTATTGGTCAATGGAATGGGTTGCCTGAGTCAGCCAGGAAAATCAACGACTTAGCAGAGTTTAAGACATTGATTACTATGCATGACGATTTACACATCGTAGGATGTAATTATCTTCTTTTTTTAAGTAACATCTGTGATAAATAAGAGAAGAAACAAATAAAAATCCAGTTTGAATATAATTGTCCATCTCAGGACAAGACTATAACAATATCAATATATATGCAAACTCAGAACAACATATCACACATACATAAACTATAACTTGCTAGCTAATTGGTGTATCGCTGAAATTCACAATTTTAGCGATGAGGCTTATGGAAACTATATTTTTTTTCTTTCAAATTTAAACGTGTATATATCATGTCTCTATATTTATTCGATAACATTCTTTTCTTGTGTTTAAAAACACATTGGGAAGCGTGGTCGAGAGGCTAAGTGCGCTTTAACTTGGCTTGTCTTGGCTACCTAGAAGTAGGCTCGAGGTTCGGCACCCGACTCGGGCAGAGTTGTGTTTACTGAGCGCCCAAAGACAGCACGGAAAACCAACTCCTAGACACTGGTCCACAAATGAGATTGGACCAAAGCGCTCTGAGCATGCTATTAGCATGAAAGTAGCGCTATATAAAAGCTATAATAATAATAATAATAATAATGGTGTTGCAACATTCAGCAAGATTAACTTTTACTGTGAACTTATCCAGTGGAAATGCATTAATATTTGACGAGATGAAAGAACCGTGTTAGACAGGCTTGACGAAGGACAAATTTATCATAAGTCACTGTAATAGAGAGTGGCTGAGCGGTAAAGCGCTTGGCTTCCGAATGGTCCCTTGTTCGAATCCTGCTCTAAGACTAATATTTTTAATTTCGGGTTCCTTGTGCGCCTCTGCTTCCACTCAGCTCTAATGGGTACCTGACATTAGTTGGGGAAATGTAAAGACGATTGGTCGTTGTGCTGGCCACATGACACCCTCGTTAACCGTGGGCCACAGAAGCAGATGACTTTTACATCATCTGTCCTATAGACTACGAGGTCTGAAAGGGGAACTTTACTTTACAGTCATAGATATATGCCTCCCGTTTGGGACATAGTTTGGTGGGAGAAGCTGGGGGTGGCAGGGTGGACGTGTGTAGGCACAGAGCATACAAAGGCCATTGTGTCAAACAATAGAAATTAAGTATAATTAAAACTAAA
The DNA here is from genome assembly GCA_036873155.1 of Biomphalaria sudanica. NCBI lineage: Eukaryota > Metazoa > Mollusca > Gastropoda > Planorbidae > Biomphalaria > Biomphalaria sudanica. Next base: position 27,239 of record JAZGLO010000514.1, on the reverse strand, counting down.
GAAAAAGAAATCTTTATTTAGATAAACACTTTTCTGTAGAAGAATGTATTAATATCCGCTACATTTCACATCGTCTTAACTAGAACATTGTCGCCATGCTCACCAGGTGGCGCAAGTCAAATGATTCTGAAAACGTTACTTAGCAACAGCGTCTCAGTGGAAGCTGAAGATAAAGATAAGAGAACTCCAATCATTTGGGCTGCGAGCGCAGGTAAGAACAATAGTTTAAGGATCCAACTGATACCCGGATGTGAGGCTCTTGACTTGTTGAAAACATCAAAATAAATATTGACATTGCTATCTCTAATTCTTGTGATCTCTAGTTCTCGTGATCTCTAATTCTTGTGATCTCAAATTCTTGTGATCTCTAATTCTTGTGATCTCTAATTCAAATAACTTCGCTATAACCGTTGTCCTGGTCATCTCTAAGCCACAGATCTTCGTAATGACCATTGCCCTGGTCATCTCTAAGCCACAGATCTTTATAATGACCATTGCCCTGGTCATCTCTAAGCCACAGATCTTCATAATGACCATTGCCCTGATCATTTCTATACAATACCATTTTAATAATAACCCTTACCCTGGACAGCCATAAAACGTATCCTTTCCTAGTATCCCTTGCCCTTGTCTCTAAAACACAGACCCTCTTAATGAAAAATGTCCCTGTCAGCTCTAAGACTTAGACCTTTATAACAACTAATGGTCAGTTTAATTAAATATCTTTACAAGGCAATTTGCCCTGGTCGTCTCTAAACTGTTGAGCATTATTATAATTGCACTTGTGATCCCTAAATCACGGAACTTCAAATGACACTGCCTCGGGTAAAAGATTTTAAAAAATGTTTCGAAATAAAACATTTGTTAATAATAGTTTTGACTTCTTATGACATTAAAGGGAGAAATTAAATCGACCCCCGTGTCTCCGCCTGCATTGAGTATGGCAAAATATAATAGGTAACAGCAGGATTTTCATGGGTATCATAGATTATACTATAATGGACTCGAAGGCAAGCCTTTATTTAAACCATACTGGAAATGGCATAAAGCTTTTTACATAGAAATAGTGGTCAATGCATAAAATTGAGTAATATAATGAGCCACGGTGGCTAAGTTGTAAAGCACTTGGCTTTAGAAATTTTGAGTCTCGAGTTTGATACCCGGTGAAGACTGTTACCTTCAAATGTTACGTGGTTGTAAAGTCACCGGCTAAAGCCTTTGGTTGTATTATTTTTGTTACTAGACATACCAATGTAACGTAGAGGCCATGAGGCCCATGACACCACTGATGTGTAAAACGAAAAGCCTCAAACATTTTTTATTTGGTGCTCACCTTCTGCCAGGTAGCTCCCAGGCGTGTACAATACTTGTGGAGTTCGGGGCAGACGTGAACAGAGCAGACAAAGATGACCTAACTGCGCTGCACTGCGCGTCCAGCAGAGGTCAAACCGCCTGCGTGGAGACCTTAGTCAAAAACTGCAAGTAGGTGAAGAGCTACTATATCTCTACACATCTATGTCAATTCTGTTTTCATTAGAACATACTCTTTTACCGTAGGCAATACATACTTTTCTTTTAAACAAAAGATAATTAGGCCCTACACATATCCATGTCATGCATGTTAATTAGAGACTTAACTTCTACCAAGTCATTGATTTTCCTGGCTGATTCAGGCAACCCATTCTATGCTCCAGCGGTACTAGGGAAGAAAGGAGCACTTATGTGAATTTGTCCTAGTATTTTGAATAAGAAATGTGCCTTTATCTCGGTGTCTTTCTGAGTATTTCATTAGGCTTTGTTTTATCTATTTGAAGATTATGGTTCGATGTTTTATGTATTATTGCTACTTTACTTTTTAGTCTTGTGTCCTAAACTGTCTCTAAATTAGTGGTATTACTAATGGTGCTACTCTAGTTTGATGTGATTATTAATTTGTTAAAAACCTCATGGCTGTATTTTGTGTTTAATTAATGCTAGTTTCTTTATATGTCCTGAGTTAAGGAATCCCGTATTCTAATATTGGTCTAACCAAGATTAAATGGCATTTCTTAATGTGTTATGTAAGGAGCTTGTCACCTGATGAATAAAACAGAAGCCTCTAAGGAAATTAATGATTATATCATTCAATAGTTATTAAGACCAAAGTCATCTCTCTTACATAAAGTCACCAGCTTCCTAAATGGAGAATGGTCTTAGAAAAAAAAGTACTTTTGCGATATTTTTCAGGATTAGGTTATTTACAGGATTAGGTTATATACAGGATTAGGTTATTTACAGGATTAGGTTATATACAGGATTAGGTTATTTACAGGATTAGGTTATTTACAGGATTAAGTTATTTACAGGATTAGGTTATTTACAGGATTAGGTTATTTACAGGATTAGGTTATTTAGTAATATTGATTAGATTAAAATGTTAAACATCACGCAAAGGACCAAAAAAAAAATGTTTTGAAGGCTCTCTGTGTCACGGTTATCGTGCTAACTAAATGTTTTGAAGGCTCTCTGTGTCACGGTTATCGTGCTAACTAAATGTTTTGAAGGCTCTCTGTGTCACGGTTATCGTGCTAACTAAATGTTTTGAAGGCTCTCTGTGTCACGGTTATCGTGCTAACTAAATGTTTTGAAGGCTCTCTGTGTCACGGTTATCGTGCTAACTAAATGTTTCACTATAACCTCCTTTAGCAGAATCAACATTTTTTGAAACACAATTTTTGACACAGTCCGTTGTTAGAGAAATACTGCTAAAGGTGTATAGACCTAATATGTTCCCAGTAGAATTGCGTATGTGTTTTTTTTATTCAACATAAAATATATGAGCATAGAAAAACTCTTTAAAACGTGTATCCCACATTAGCATTTACACTTGGTCCATGTACAGTACATCACTTGAACTTTGAACTTTGTGATTTACTCTCTCTTTGTACATTAGTTTTATCATCAGATCCTAGTAAAACCATGGCAGCGTAACGAGAGACTCCAATCAGTAAAAATGTGGATTTGTTATCGACCCTAAGATACGAAATCTAATGCTATGCAATACAATAAACCATGTCATTTACAAAGCAAATGATCAGTCTTCCTGTTCAACAACGGCTGCAGTGGGCGAAACAATCTCACTTTTTGTTATGTAGCTTCATATATTTTTTGTAGAATCTATATCTAGTTGTTTTATGTGATGATAAGCTATACATTTTAATTACACAATTACTTGTGTGTCTAGGATACATCAATGAAAATAAAGTGAATGAGCTTTCACTAAGGACAAAACTAATCTTCCTAAAGTTCCCTATCTAAATTTTGAGATTTTGTTTATAGATAAACATACTACTTTTTACTCACTGGCCACGCCCGGTGGTATGAGCATAGTTAGTAATAATAATTGCATTACAATCCGTTCAGCAAATACAAATTATCCACCATAGCAGTACTCATGATCATGTCATAATCTGTTCAGCCCATTGAAACAAGCGAACACATTCTTTAACAATGTCATGTAACTGTGATTAAAGTGGATTCATTTAATTCACTCTTCAGTGCAAGTTTTCTGGCCAGTATGCTTTGCTTGATCGTTTCAAAGTTTAATTAGCGGCTTCGAAATGGGAAAAGCCGGTATTAGTTTTGTGTGGTCAGTCTGTCTGACTGTCTGAAATCAATTACATTACATTTACTTTTCTTGCCAAAGAAGTATCAGTATCGATAATAAAATGTACAGTTCGTGTTCAACTGAATAACAATGACAAAAAATTCGTTGAAATTTTATTACAAAACAGGACCGTGGTTTAAATAATCCTTGTCCATGGGAGAATTCTGTGAGTGCAGCTTCCGAATTTGTGTGATAACGCAAACTCTTTGTGTAATCTTGTTTTATTTTTGTCAAAGTTTCCTTGTTATTCAGCTCATTATCTCAAGTTTTATTTCTTAACTGTCTATGTCAGTGCTGACCTAGATCCAGTTGACAAAAACCAGTGCACGCCCCTGTTTTATGCCGCGACACTGGGTCACATTGAGTGTTTGAAAAAACTATTGGACCTGGGAGCAGACAGCTGTCGCACTGACACACGAGGCAGAACGTGAGTATATAAAGCATATCTAAATAGAAAATCTTTTCTTCAGATGATGTTTTATTCTGGAGATGGTCTGGAACTAAATATAGTTTTTTTTTCTTTTATTGTAAGCAGAGGCGGTCTTAGAGGGTGGCGAGTGGGGCACCCCCTCCCAGGCCCCACGGGTTAGGGGGGCGCCGCGATAAAGAGAATCTTTTGTCATCGTCAGCCCATCGTGCAGATATTCGTGGCCCTGATATGATACTCACCCACGGCCCTGAGCAGTGCTGAGGCCTCTGTTTGGAACGTAAAATGTAATTTTAATAATATAAAGCGTTTGACCAGGATGACTGCCTGGTCTTGTGCTGATAGGTATCAAGGTATGCTCTCATGATTGTCCTCTCGATGGTCCCTGGTTGGAACCCTGCCCGTCGCCGTCCGTCGCCTTCCCGTGGGAAGTTTAGTCTAGAACGTAATAATCTTCAATTCTGAAGGAGCACTCGGAATATTTAAAACAAAACAAAAGCGAATGTCTTTATTATAAATTTTCATTGTATGAGACAACTCTATCTATTTTATTTGATTACTTCCCCTCTTTTCCATGATTTACTTTGCTTGCTTATCCAAGAACTACTAGTAATTAATTCACCTTCACCTAATTATTAATCCGTAAATATTACATCTATAATGTATATCAGTAGTATTAGAAAAATGACGGATAGGCGTAAATTTACTTAATAACTGCTTGATAATTATTATACTAACTTATACTTTTAAAAAAAATGTTGATTTTTTGTTGTTGTTGAAATACTGAAACTTAAACAACGATTTCTTATTTAGTGTAGCTCATTGTGCAGTGGTCAGTGGCTCCACAGAAGCTCTTCAGGTTTTGAGTGATTACAATATTGACCTGTGGACAAGAAATCTAAAAGGCGATCAACCGATCCATGAGGCTGCACAATCTGGACATATCGGTATCACCAGTTATTTATAATTTTTGTTACTTTATATACAGTATCTAATTTAGTTTAGCTTTATGATAATCAAGATAAATGCTAACTATATAACCAGGATTCCTTTACTGGTCATGTGTAATGTACTCCAGACTGTCAGGATGATATCTTAGGTTCAATCCTTGACCACCTCCATTTCTTGTTGTTCCGAAGGAGGTTTAGTCTTAAACATATTAATATTTATGTCTGAAGTAGCATTTTAAAACTCACATAAGTCATATAAAAATTTATATTTATAATATAATAATGGTTAGAATATATTTAATGAAAATAATGACTTGAAAAAAAAAGCTATGGTTCTATTCACTTAAAAGTTAGCAATTATTTAAGGGAAACTACCGACGTTTTTTTTTTCAAGCATTTACGACACGTTTATCTATCCCTGATTTTTTTTTTTTAAAAAGGGATATCTTGGTAACTAAATGTTGATTGAAATGTAGGATAGTAAGAATCTATATCTGTAGTTTTTTTGTTTTTTTTTTAATTTTGGAAACTTTCTTTATATAACTTGTATGTCGTTCTAGCATCTTTTGTTAAATACTTTAAGAAGATGTATATTGTTCTAAATCAATTGTTCACACACTTTTGCTCCTGTCACAATCCCCCTCCCTCCTAAATTCCTACATTGGCCAGAGAGGAAATGTTACAAAAAGAAAATACATAACAAAAAATAAATTCCGGCTATACTTTGCATAAACACTAACATTATGTTTAGAATCTAAATTTACGTATTATAGGATTAGTGAAACTAGTCCATTTAGCCTTTTCTCTCTTGGAAATAATTTTAAAATGTTTTATATGCTAAAAAAAAATGTTCTGGAGATATAATATTGAAGAGGCAGTGCTGCCTCAGGTACCTCCACCTTTCCGTACTGTGTGCTGCCTCAGGTACCTCCACCTTTCCGTACTGTGTGCTGCCTCAGGTACCTCCACCTTTCCGTACTGTGTGCTGCCTCAGGTACCTCCACCTTTCCGAACTGTGTGCTGCCTCAGGTACCTCCACCTTTCCGTACTGTGTGCTGCCTCAGGTACCTCCACCTTTCCGTACTGTGTGCTGCGGACGTCCCAACTATTTGTTTTCGCCATTTTTTTTTTCTAGAAATTAAGTTTTTGCAATTTATTTATTTTTGTTTTAAATGTTCTCAATTGAAATAGTGTTTGTGGATTTTATTTAAACAACGGACTTAACTTTGCACTTTCTCAAACTGTCACTCAGACTTGATCCAACTATCTTACCAAAATCTTTCTAGATATTCTACTGTACCTTCTTGAGCACAGCCCTGATCATCCGGAGACCGGTCATCAGGAAGCCATTGACACCGCCAATGGAGATGGACGCACGTGTCTTCACATTGCAGCGCTGACCAACAACTTGTGGCTGTGTAAGACTTTATTGGCGAACAACGCCCATGTCAACGCCGTCATGACCAATAAGGTCAGTCACTAGAAGCTTAGTTTACAACATGAAAGTTATTGTTTATTTTTTTTTTGTCGCTGTTGCTGTTATAGGTTTTAATTGTGTATGTGGGGCCCTACATTTTTAACCCTCGGGATACACTTCTGACACGCATTTCAGGGGGCACATAATTAAAAAAAAAAAAGCAATAAAAAAAATAAATACATAAAAAAAAGCTTTTATAAGAGAAAGAACCTCACAGTTACTACCATATCTCTCAATACTGCAAGATTTACCTGTAATTCTTTATTAAAAAAAATATATTAATTACCACAATTATTTTGTTTAATGCTCTGTGTGTTGTCATCGACAAATAAATGTGCAAATTTGTTCCGCGAATGGAAAATGGAAGAAATAACATGTACAGAGTGAAACTTTTGCACTGATAACACATAGTGTAACATATTCGTCTTAATTAACTGATTTTGTTTTATAATGAAAAAAAATGTACTAAGTTAAGAGGAGATAAGCCTTTCAATACTGAGAGAAATGGCAGCAATTGAGCGGTGCTCCCCCCTTCCACACGCACACTGACAAACAAGTGTAACCCTGACAATAATCACGCACAGTTCGCTCAATGTAAGCAACTTTTTAAAAGAATTTTATTTTATTGAACTTGTTGGTGTCCCCCATCCAAACCATGTATCCCATCCACACCATGTACCCCATCCACACCATATACCCCATCCACACCATGTACCCCATCCACACCATGTGCACCATCCACACCATGCACCCCATCCACACCATGTACCCCATCCACACCATGTGCACCATCCACACCATGTGCACCATGTGCACCATGTATTGTACACGATGCACACGGTGCACACCATCGACACCATGTACATCATGGACACCGTGTACACCATGTATACCATCCACACCATATACACCATGCCTGCTTTGACATCACCATTTTCGTGCTAAGTAAATTTGGAAACAAAAATATCTCCCCCTATTTTACATAGATGGACACTGGGAACGTATAGATAATACTCGTAGACTTCCAAAGATATACACTTTTAATAACGAGCAGTTTAACTCTTTCTCTCCTAATTGACGATACCATCGTTGGTATGACCTAATTAAATTAAATGTTTAATTTTATAAACTATACTTTGTGTTCTATAAAAAGAGCAGGCATTCCCCTTTAAGTCTAGACCAAATACAACATTTTCTGATAACAAACAACAAAGTTATTGAAGCTTAATCATAACAGGGGAGTGAAATAGTCATGAGCAAAATGAAAGAGTTAATGCTACTGGAGATGTTAGAACGCGAATGGGATAGAAGGTTTTGGATTCAAGATAATTCATTTTAGAGGAAGAGGGAATCGGCTCAGAATCACGTGGTGAGGAGAGCCAGAGGAAAACAGATGAGCAAAATGTGGTGACAGTTGGAGAGACTCGCATACAACCAAGACATCCAGAGGAAGCTGGTTGTGGGCCAATGTGGGCTCTTGCCATAGAGGAGAGATGAAACACATTATGCCATGTGACGTTGGCTCTAGACTACAAGATTATCTCCCTTATATTATCAGCCAGTTGCCTAGGTTTACGGTGTTTTAAAGACATTGTCGTCTAATTCTAACATCCTAGGCTTCAGAAAACAAAAACCTAAATGTCCTGAGAATGGAGTGACAAAAACTGTAAAAAAAATAACAAAATATTTGATTCAATTCGAGTATCGAACCCATGACACTGTCAGCTGTTGTGTTGCCTTGCAGTTGAACGTCCGCATTTTCTGAATCGGCCAGCGGTGAAGACATACTTACACGATTATTTATTTTTATGTTTATTATATGGACATCTAGGTCTAACACTAGGCCTAAAGTTCTGATTTAGAACTCTTTAAGATTTAGATCTACATTAAATCTACATTACATTTATGTAAAAAATATAAGCGATGCTTATAAACTTCAATAAAATGGCAATTATTTATTAATTTCGCACGCAGGCTGCCACAACCCTCGCGGCGGCCGTTCATACAACACATATACATATTTCATCACTGTTTAACCAAAGAGCACCTATGGGTTTTTAACATGATATGGCTACGTAATTTGTATTTTTATTATTTTTTTGTATGTCTGTATAGTGTACCACTCAAAGAATAAAAGAACAAAAAAATCCATAGATACAATTGCACATTGATATCCCGAACTTCTGTATATTTCAGCTTTGGCCCTCTTTTTAAAATGTTTACTAAGTTGAGTTCTTCCGACCAATGAATAGAATAAGTCCACTGAACTAGTATTATATTTACAAATTTTTTTATATGTAGTCACTCCATTACATAATCAGCTATTGGTGTACTTATGAGAAATATGTAACATAAAAAAAGATCAAACAAAGACAGGATCATGTTTCTAACATAACTCAATTTTTTTAATATATTGACTATGCGTGCTGTAATTTTATCTCCCTTCTGCAGTAAGTAAGCAGTAGTTATCTCCCCCTTTCAATCCTCCAAACTTGTCACAAGCCATTAATCTTTATTTTTGTCAGAATTATACTCTCCACCCCTTCTCCCTCACTATTTGGACCATGACATTTTATCCCAGCACGCTTTCACTCATTGCTAGATCGGTTCGATCGATTTCACTGCTGGCTATAGGCGCACAACTATTACAAAATATTCAATAGGCCAATATTGTATCAATAGCGTGTGTTCCCACTTATAGAAGATAGATTAATACGGTAAACTCTTACCATAGCCTAATACAGTAAGTGAATAGGTGGATTTACGTATGTACTCTACTGACTGGAATACGTCAATGAATATACAAGTGAAGATAGCCATGATGTAGGTATTTTTTATAAGCCTAAAAGACAAGTTATAAGTAAGTAATAATTTACCTTATTACAGATTGGGGTCATGTGATCATTAACGATCAATTAGCATATTCAGAAAATGTTTGCTCAAAAGATTATGCAGAATTCAAGAAGAAACACAAAGTATCGCCTGTGCTCCTGTGCAGTATACACAAATACACAGTATAATGAGGTCTAGAGTGATCCTTAACTTTATTTCATACAGTTTTTGAAAAGAGTGCACGGAACATTGATAGGTACCTGGAATTAAATTGGTCGTTGTGTTGTCTTGCATTCCATAAAAACAGATGACCTTAACATCTTCTGTCCCATGGATAGCAAGGTGAAGGTCTTATAGGGGGAACTATATCTTTTTTGTTTATCATTCATTTTTGTTCGGTTCAAATACAGGTTATATATTTATACTAGCCTGTTGTCTAGAGTAGAACTATGTTTCTTTCATTGCAGTCGTGACTTCGTATCTAATTCTGGTTGATGAAAGAAACTTTATTTTATTCTTGTTACACTGTATAAGTACATTTTCCTCCTTTCTATGAGATGTATAAGTCATCTGTTTCTATGAGATTATAAGTCATCTGTTTCTATGGCCTATGGTTAACAAGGCTGCCAACTAGCCAGTATATAGACCTAGTGCCAGGACCAGATACCCATTCAAAAAGCGTATAATAAGTTTCATATCTCTTATTTAGTCTTTTACTGTTTTTATACTTCATTCCTATATCTACAAAACGATTTATTTCAGGGTAAATATTACACACCATTCGATGTTGCACTTATAAAGGGACACAATGATATCAAAGACCTTCTTGTTGACCACGGAGCAAGACCAGGTTCTGTCATCGTAGACCAGGCAGCCGAGTCAATCCAGGTCAAATACAGATATCACAAGAAACAAACGCAGCGTGAGATAGCATCTACAGTAGGAGATAATCCCAGTAAAAGTGAGCAGCAGAAGGGCTCTGAAAGCTCTACTAACTTGGAAGTTCAGAAACTAGTTACTGTTGATGAAAATGACAATTCCAACAGCCTACTAGAAGACCGTCAAGAAAGTCCACGCTATGTGGACAAGTCTACACAAATCAGAACCAAACCCATCAACAAAAACTCAAGAAATACGGTAGATGAAAGCGTTGCTAGCGAACAAAGTATCTCAGCCGATGCAGACAAGTCAACGCTTCAACCCCAGGAGTCAAAACCCTACAAAAGCTTTACTGACCCCCTTTCATCCGGTTCGCAGGTGCTGAGCTCAGGACCAAAGGGTGTGCTCAGCAAACAAAGAAGAATCAGAGCTTCGAGCCACTCTGAGGAGCGTGAGACACCGTCTGAAAAGTCTACATCTCACGGCAACACCTCAGACGTAGAATCGTCTGGGGCCGATCCCATACAAAGAAAGCCTAAAGTGAAAAAATCGTTGAAAATTAGAAATGGAAAGGTTCTGAATAAATCACAGGCTGTGGAAGAGCGCAGCTCCAGTCCAATTGGCACTACAAGTGTCAGCTTGCCCTCTTTATCGGAGGAGAGCCACAGTCAACGTAAGTGCTCTTCCTTCGATAGTTTCAAAGGACACAACTGTTCTACTTCTGCAACTTCCCAAGAGCTGAACGAGTCAGACAGTGAGAAAATGGGTTGCAGCAGATCTGCTTTTGCGAAAAACAATTCAGTGAAAAGTGAGCCAGATAAAAAATATACTATTTCTGAAGGCAAGGGAAATAATCCCAAGAAAAAGGCACAAATTCCTCGTAAAAGAAATCCAACACTGGGCAACACTAAGAAATACAGATCAGGAAATTATGCAAATCGTAAAAGCAGACGAAAAGAAGGCAGCCCTGGAAAGTCTCCGAATACGCAAAGAAAAATCACACGTAAGGAAACTAATAACAATAGTCTCATCGTAAGTTCCGAACCCGTTCAAAAAAAGTCACTGTCAAATGACGACAGCAATTTGGAAAGTAATAGAAACCTTCAAGTTGTCTTGTCAGATAAATCACTTGATCACGATACCGAAGTGAACAATAAATTACGCCTTGAGCCAGACAAAGAATTCGAGGCGGGATTCAAAAAGGTCAATAGAGAAACGCTTAGTTCACAGAGTGATTCGAGCCACACAGATGAAGACGACCAGAAGAACACAACAGTGAGCCAACAGAACCATACTGCAAGTGAAGATTCAGAGGATAGTTCCCACAAGAAAATAAGAAAAAGGTTGGGTTTTGTTATACCATTTATATAATTTACTAAATATGCATATTATATATATACTATACAGTATACATTCATTAAAAGTTCACTTTCTTTGTTCCTTATCTAGTAATCATATCAAAAATACAGATGAGACCAAAGAAAATGAGGTCAAAGGTCATTCTCCTAGAAAGAAAAAAAGTGCGCGGAACATGGTTCAGTCTGTACAGGTAAGATCCACTAGTTGTTAATAGTTAGTTACTGTCAGTATCCTCAGTTACTGTCAGTATCTGATTTGTTTACTGCGACTGTTTGTCTGGATGACTCCTTTTAACCTCTGTTGTGAAAGACTCCTCAATGTTTTGATTTGCGAGAATGACCAGTGTGTAATGTGTATTTAGTAGGCAAGTAACCCTCTTACTTGTAAGAGGACTTAAAGTTTAGAGGAGGCCATGTTATTGACTTACGTACTGTTCGGTCTAATGTCAGATGTTTTTGTTGAAAACCCTTAGAGAGTTGGTATGACGTTAGTAACTAGAGATTGTAACACGAGAAGCAGTTCAAGTTGATAAATCATAAATGTAGAGCCTTATTATTATACTTCACCAAGATCATTGTGTTACTACGTCAATAATGACAAATTTTGGATGTTTATTGGACTATACCGGTATATATCTGTGTCTTCTTTTGTTCTGTACTAAAATTTTTATTTTTTCAATTTTGTATAGATCTAGATCTGTTTCAACTAATTCATATTCAATGATATTGGCAATATTGCTATTTTATACGTAGTTCATAGATCTAGTACATTTAAATTTGTTATATTTTAAGTTTATTTAAATAAACTTATGTTAGTTGTTACGTTTATAGAAACACCAAAGGCCGTCTGTTGCCATTACATGTAAAAAAAAGAGCATATATTATATAGATCTAGAAACGGTTCGTACCATATAAATACCTCCTAGAAAACTTTTTCATTTAAAAACATGTTTAAGTTTAATTTATAAGTGAACAGTTAAGTCATTTTTTCTACAAAGCTTATATCAACTCTGTCTGTCTGTCTGTCTGTATGGTAAAAAGTTTGTACAATTTTTTTCTCCCACATCCAATCTTGGATCAAGCTAAATTTTTTCACAATTATTTCTTTTACCTGACAACACAAGGATCAATTTAAAAAAAAAAACAATCAGTTAATAAACTTTTGGTAATTTATTATTTTTGGTATTTTGAACAAGGAAAAGAAATCATACTTGACAGATGTGGTCGTATAAGTTGATTAGTCCCCTTGAGGACTTGAGCTCTGAGTGAACATTTTTTTTTATTTATTTAAAGAAACAATCATGTAAACATTCACAAGATACCCCTTTCTTCCCTCTTCCATTCACAACTGGTCCTGGCAAGTGATAGGATCATTGAGAAAGCTAAACAAAAACAATTGGTAAAAATAATTCTATCGGACAAATTTATATGTCTAGGTCAATCCTATAACTGATCTAAACTAATTGATACAATTACCCTAAATATAACATAAGCTTTTTTTAAACATATTTTTTTATGTTGTTTTTTTTTGTGTGTTAAGTACCATTAATGTATTATTAGCAATTCTTTTTTACAAAATGATACCTTTTTTTTTATAATTGTATTCTTATTGTGTTTCTCTTTTAATGTCATAGTAACTGAACAGCTTCCATATTTCCAAAGTTCCTCAATCACCATCCCTTTCTGCTGTAAAACATTCTCAACACACTTCATGATCTGCTGCCTTGTGTGTGATGATCTGTTGCCTTTGGTGTTATGATCTGTTGCCTTGTGTGTTATGATCTGTTGCCTTTGGTGTTATGATCTGTTGCCTTGTGTGTTGTGATCTGTTGCTGATAAGACCTGAACAAAAATGATCTGTTTTTTTGTGTGTGCTATTCTTGAACCCTTGGTTTGGGATGCTGTAGACACTAGACTCACCAATATACATGACTTACTTATGACATTATTATTAAACTCCCTAGTAATACTTCCTAATGACCTCTCAAATAGGAATATCTGATCTGAAGCCCTGATTGAGCCAAATGCAGTCAGTGACCATATTATCTCTTTCAATCTCTTCCATTAGGCCAGTGTCCGTAGGTATGAGCAGGAGAGGAAGTCTATCAGGCAACTCCACCAGCTGAAGAGAACTTTGTTATACTCAGGTCCGACCAAGAACAACACTGTGTTTAGGAAAGTCCCTGGGCCCCACCGCAACAACTCACCAGACAGATACTACCAAGGTGTTGTGTTTATAATCATTATCAGCCATATTAAACATAATACCTATATGTTAGTGCAACATGATTCACCTACAAGTTTGGCACAAAAGAAATATATGCACCCTTACTAGCATAATTGACAGACTTCAATTTTTTTTTTCTTCACAGTAATTATAAATCATTATGTGCTATATTTAGATTTTTATGGAAATGTAAACATTGAAATTCATAAGTGTGTTTGTGTATGTGTCTTGCTTTTAATTGATGTACTCTGTAATGTGCCAAGTTATTAGAGATACTCATATCAGTGTAATACTACAATACTGTAAATCTATAGACTATAATATGTGTAATATTCATGAACACATAGGCATTGCAAAGTCAAAGTCTTTAAAATATTATAAAGTTTTACAGGACTACTAGTCTACAGTATTGTTAAATAATCATTCAGAATTTTTTCCATTCCCTCTTTGTCAACTTCAGTATCAAGTGTAATGATAAAGCAACTCTAAGTTATTTTTCTTTCATTTTTCTGTATCAGCATGTTACCTAAAAGGTATATCTACCTATATTAAGACTGTCTTCATTTTTTTTTCAGATCAAGGGAAACATAAGCAGTCATCCATTGAGAAACAGGTGAAAGCTATACCTCACATACTATCTAAATATATCAAATCCAAGGTTCTACAAAAATTCAAAATGGAAAAACTACAATTTGAACTACACAGATTTTTTTTTAATGTTAACAGTATAATAAAAGATTAAAACATAAATGCTCTTCAGTTTCAAATACCCTATCTGTGGATGGAATTCCTCATTTCAAGAGATTGTTGAGACACTCACAGTAGCTAACAACTATAGAATCTATATCGAGACAATGTACACAAACAAAATAAAACTTACAAATACATAATAATAATAATAATAAGGCTTGTCTTCGAGTCAGAAGATTAATGAGGAATGCAGTATTTCTTGCAGCTACTCAGCCCCAGCTGTGACCTACATATTTTGCCACACCCAGGGCAAGCATAACCATTGTCCGCTGGTGGTTGATTTTTTTTTTTTTTTTTTTTTTCGCCGTCTGTATCTGTCCTTAGCAGCCTATTTTCTTTTGGTCTCAAATTTGTATCCCAAGGCCTTTGTGAGTGACCTCCAGCTGTCTCATTCTGAGGCCGCATAAATCAGGTGCTCTCGTCTATGTCAGCTAAGGCAAGTTGGAGCCAAGCTTGTCTTTAAAGCATTGCCATGGGCACCTCTGTTACGTCGACCAACTTTAAGCTCACCAAAAAATACTGCTTTTGGCATACGTTCGTCCCCCATACGGGATAAGTGCCCTGCCCAGCGTAACTGTCGGACCATAAGAAGTTCCTCTGTACTGTCCATACCGGCATTCACAAGGACATCGCTGTTTGTAATGGGTCTTCCCACCGCATGTTTATGATGGATTGTAAACATCTTTGATGAAATAATTAAATACTGAAACTCAAGGATTACAAATTAAGCTTTTAGTAGAAAAGAACAACTTGAACATAGACCAAGTTACCTGAATTACCCAGGAAAACTGACGGTTAAGCTTGATCTTAGCTCAAAAACATCTAGATAATGTATTTTTTTCATTTTATTAAAGTAATTATTTTAAGATAAGAAGAAACTGCTCTAAGATTTATTTTCAATAAAGCTTATATCATTTATCTGTCCTGTATGTTGACAGAGTGCTTCTGCTAATGGACATGGGGCAAGCAGCACTGACCAGTCTACATGGAGCAGGAACCATTCAAAAGTACATAAGAGAAAAACAGAACAAGATGGTTTGCTCACTGACCAGTACAGTAAGAGCTTAGATGAAACATCACCAAGGAAAATGGTTAATGAGACAGAGCAACGCAGACCCCACACCAACCTTGAAACCAGGAGACTCAACCATGAGTTAGTCATTTTTGTATTGTATATAAATATAAAAATGTACTTTTAGAGGTACATGTTTTAAACTCGAAAAGCCTTGGTACTTTAAATTCAAATTCAAGTTAAAAAAATGTGCCTATAAAAGTATATCTTATCTTCTTCTTATATAATACAGACGTTACTTCAAAAAAGAAGATGATTACGTCCTACGCGACATGCATTTAGTCATGCATATTAACCAATGACTTAAATTCTGCCAAGTCACTGGTTTTTCTGGCTAGCTCAGGCAACCCATTCCATGCTCTAATAGCACTAGAGAAGAAGGAGTATTTGTACAAATTTGTCCTAGCATATGGGACGAGGAATGTGCCTTTATTTTTGTGTCTTTCAGAGTATTTTATTAAATTTTGTTTTTGTATTTGAAGATTATGGTTCAGTGATTTATGTATAATTGCTACTTTACTTTTGAGTCTTCTGTCCTGAAGGCTTTCTAAATTTAGTGATTTTACTAAAGGTGTTACCCTAGTCAAATGTGAATATTCGTTTGTTATGAATCTCACTGCTCTATTTTGTGTTTGTTCCAGTTTCTAAATGTTTTCTTGAGTTGAGGGGTCCCACACGGTGGATGCATATTCTATTATTGGCCTAACCAAGGTTAAATAACATTTTAGTTTTATGTTCTTATTTGATTTATAGAAATTTCTTTTAATAAACCCTAATGCTTTGTTGGATTTTTTTATAGTTTCATCAATATGTGGATTCCATGACAGTTTTTCATTTATTATAACACCTAGGTATTTTGCGTTTTTAGTCTGTATTACTGGTTTGCCATGAATAAGATAAGTGGAATTAATTTGTATTAGTTTTTTTGTTACTCTTAACAACTGACATTTTTCTGGGTGGAAAGACATGCTCCAATTTGATTCCCATTTCTGTAATTCATCTAATTCTCTTTGTAAAATATCTGTGTCTTGTTTTGTTTTTATTGTTCTATATATTATGCAATCGTCTGCAAATAATCTGACTTTTGTTCCTGAACTAATGCAATTTGGTAAATCATTTATGTAAATTAAAAATAGTAGTGGACCCAAGACTGTTCCTTGAGGTACACCTGAGTTTACTGTTATTGGTGTTGATTTATATACCAATATATATATATATATATATATATATATACAGTGCTTTTTTTGTAAAAAAAAAAATAGATGCCAGTACTCAGTAGTTGATTGCCTAACTTTTAACTACTAAAAATTAATTATATACGTTAAAATACAAGAAAAGTAATAATTTTTTTTCTAAAAGGTGCCTGTACAAAAGAGCCCTGTATATATTATATATATATATATATATATATATTAAATTTATGCATACTTTAGTATTGGTTTGAATAAGCAGCTGGTCCAGATATTCTTATTACATACAAGTTCTTTATATTATAATAATAAAGCTTGTCTTTGAGTATAAAGATTATTGAGGAATGTAGTATCTCTCGTGGCTATGCAACCCCAGCTGTGATCTAATTATTTTACACCTCCTGTGCAGAAATAACCATTGTGTACCGGTGGACGATTTCGATTTTCCATCTATGTCTGTCCTCGCCAGTAGATTTTGTTTTGGTCTCAAATGTTTTCTAATAATATTTAATATACTACTTTTTATAGGCCTGAATATTAAATTTTATATGTGTACAAAAACAAGAGCTTTACTGACAGGAAATATAGATCACCATTTCACATGTTTAGATTATGCATTTATTAAGATTATTATTATTATTTAAAATGTTTCAGTGTAACATCTTTAGTGTTTCTTGACATCTTAATTCAAAAATATATTTATGTTTCCGCCAGTTCTGGTCGACTAAGAGAAGACAATGGTTACTATGATGACCCTCGCTTGTCTACAAGTCTAAAGGCTATCAAGAGACGGAAAGAACTGGCACAGATGCAACTCATCAAGGCATATCAACCTTTTGGAGGAATAGAAATTTTTACTAATAGTATGGCATTATTTTTTTTTAAATATATGTAGTGTTTGATCATCAAATTTTCACTAATACACGTTCACATGAAGACCTATACAAATCGAAACACATTCTTAGTCTTTACCTTGTCTTTCTGAGATGCTTGCAAACAATCAAAAGTAACATCAACATTTCAGTGTTGTTTTTTTTAATGGTTAGTAAAATTTCTCTATTCGTATTGTAAACTCTTCATGGACACAGTGTGAACATGGACTTTGTATATGACTTGATGTATATGACTTGATGTATATGACTTGATGTATATGACTTTATGTATATGTTTGGAAAAAAATTACTAGCCAATTGGCCACATTTTGAAAACTCTGGTTTGACAGTTATAATCTTTCAAAATATAATCATTAAATTTGGCTATTTTGAACTGGCTTTCAGCGGATATTCCACTCCACTGAAATGAACATGCTTAAGTGGGTATTCCTACATTGGACTCATATGTTTCTTTACTTTCAGCAAAAGTTGAATAAATAAATAGACTTTTGTGCACCGTCTTATGTAGAATTTAGCCGTACTTTAAGAGAACATGATGAATGTGCAAGCGCATTGAAAAGACTCCTTGTTTTATTGAAGACAAGAAATAAATAAAATGATTAATGATAGACCATTATAAGTTTCTGAAAGGAGGAATTTATTTAAAAACAAAACATTGTTACAATTTAACAAAAATATTAACTGTTTATATCAAGGCTATCATCTACTTTTATAAAGGCATTAGACTGTATAATAATATTAATATTATAAAAGTAGAATCTACACTATGCCCCTTGAAATCATTGATTAACATGCATGACTAGACTGACACATGAAACGCTTAGGACATAATTATCTTCCTTTTGAAAGTAACATCTGTAATCTATAAGATTAAGTCAAACTTTTAAAAATATTTTTCTGTTTGTTTTTTTTTCTCTTCCCAGCCTCAATCTTTCAGACTTATTCAAGAAGTCCAAATTGTCCATCACACAATGCAAGAAACACATCATCAAGCAGTAAAGGCAAGCAAGCAGGAATCTAGAGTATGGAATTTTTTAGTTGGAATATGTTTATACTCTGCAAATTTATATATGGCTCTGAGGACACAGACTTCAACTGATTATTGGCCACAGTTGCCATGACTCCAACCTCTACCACCTGAAAGTAGAATGCAGTAAAGTGCTTTCGTTATTCATCATTAGACCTTACACAAAAACCGCGGGATACACATTTGAGACCAAACGAAAATCCGCTGCTGAGGATAGAGGTAAATGGCGAAAAGAAAATCTGAATCAACCACAGACTGACAGTGGTAATGCTTGCCCTGGATGAGGCAAAATATGTAGGTCAAAGATGGGGCTGCATAACCATGGGAAATATTGCATTTCTCATTCATCTTCGGACTTGAAGACAAGCCTTATTATTATTATTTTGACCTGATACTTATTTCCAACTATAAACTTTGTTCTAGCTATAAAAATAAAAGGATGATGATCAGTTCAAAGTGACATGAACCATATAATAGTATCCATATTCTATAATTCCAAGCATACTAAAGACCATGCACTTTATATACATAGCAATACTTACTTGTACATACATGTATGTAGTTCTGATAATTTCTGTATATTTTTTAATTTAAAAAGAAAATGTATAAAGTGTTACAATTTATAATAAAGCAATTAATTTGACTCCATGTGTCCTTGTGTGTGTCAGTGTGTTATATTCCAGGTTTCCTTTTATTTTTTCCTCCAATCAGAAAACAATGTCTAAATATATTAATATTGTATGATAGCATGGTCGGACTGGCTATGATAGCTATGTCGGACATATTCTGTTTTGGATCACGCTCTGATAATGGTATATAGAAAGTCCACTATTTTTTTTTGTAATGGAAATGAATAACGCTGAATCCACTGGCGGAACCAGGGGGTAGGGACATTATTGCTACTACTGCCCTCCCCACTCTAGCCCTCTGAGGCGGTCCTATTTTTATGGAGAAATCATAGTTTGTGAAAAAATTTAGTTGAATAACTATATAAGATACATATTGATATTTGAACCCATTGTATATTATGTCGCATACACACTCTAATCTCAAATTTTATCATTAGTAAATTTAAATGCAAAAGGGTTGTACCAGGTGGGAGGGGCGATACATGCAATCGCCCTCCGCCCATCGGACAAACCAATAGTTTTTTATTTTAGTTGAGAAATTACAAAATTAAAAAAAAACAACTGACGAAAACATGGCGTTTTAATACAGAATGGTCAAATATGGCGACAGAGTTTATGGAATTGCACAGGGCTTACATAATTATAAAGAAAGACTTTATTTTGGAAAATTTAAAATTCATACGAAATTTTTAGTATAAGAGTTACAATTGAGATAAACCAAAATATTATTTTCTTAGTCATCTTTTTCCAACCTTTACTCATACTGATATTTTTCTATTGTATAAATAAATTTGGGACTATAACTCAAGATATATTCACGAATCCTAAAAATGCACACACACAAATTACAGAAGAATCTGATTGGTCCACTTCTTTTCTCTTCCCACTTCTGAAATATTTTTTCTTTAGAGCTTTGACTTCTAGTAGGCCTAACAAAAACAAAGCTACAAACATGCATATTGAACAAAATGTATCACTTACAAATGAGCGTTTTTAAAAAATATTTTTCGAATAATTTTTTTTTTCGGCGGCGATCCTCAATGCTTTAATCTCAATATCTTTTCATGGAACCAGTCGGTTGTATTTGCAATGTAGTAAGGGCCTGTGAATTCATATTAGAATATTTTTTATGTAAAATTCAAAAGGTCCTTTTTAATAAGATGAATAATGAGCTGTTGACGTCAGGAGAAATGCCCTGGCCAGTTTGGACACCCAGTTCACTCCTAAGAATCGTTTTTACACCTCGATACTCGATGACATTAAAATAATCTCAAAAGCTTTTCTTCGACTCAGAAGATAACAAGATTACAAAGACAGTTTGTGTGGAAACACAAAAGTCAAAATTGGCCCCCGGTATTGTAAACCCAAGCAGGTAAAAAGGCCGGTATCAATATTTTCAGAAAGAACATCAGAATTAAATTCTATCAAAGACAAATGACAGAGAAAAATGGAGAAAGAAGGTTGACAGATCTTGTGTGGTGCCCCAGCGGTACAGCAGACCAAAGGATAGGTGCAAGTGAATGTGAAATTCGATGTGTCACTGTGATTGCTTATTCCTGTCATAATTATTCAACACTACTTATTAATTTTTGTTTTAAATTATGTCCAACTTATATACATACTAAATAGATTTTTGTTCTCTCAAAACAAAGGTAAACATTATTTTTGCGTAAACTTAGTATTTAGTAAGACAGAACTTACATAACGTACAATACAGATGTAAAAAAAAAAATTTGTAACAAAAAATCTAGAACCATTTGTATAAATATGTTAAAATTACGGTAAATAGTTATCTCTCCTACTAAAGAGCTTCACGTATTTGTTACTATTAATAGCTATAAAAGTGTAAAAAAAAAAAAAAAAAAAAACTGCTTGCATAAGTGATTTTAAAAATTAGATTTTTCGCTTTTAGAGAAAATATTGTGATGTCAGATTTTCACTGTCTTTACTTGTTTACGAGATCTAAATGGGACGGACAGACATTTCACACAAAAACTTTCGGGGGCCGCTAAAAATGAATATTTTACTGGTTTTCGATTTTATTTACGCCGTCTATGTCCTCGGCAGTGGATTTTCTTTTGGTCTCAAATGTGCATCCAGCGGCCTTTGTAAAAAAATAAATCTCCAACTGTTTCTTTCGGAAGCGCTAATATTAACCCTATGTGAGTATGTGAATAACACATTCATGTCTCTAGTAGTTCCTACTAAACAATAACAGAGGAATGCTGCCAATTAAGGGAGATAAGCTTGCAAACAAATACTTTCATTTTTCATATGCTGGGTTATTTCCCTTGTTATGTATTTAAAGTTAGGTTACCGTAAATTTAATGTAGTTAATTTCTTTACGGCTACCGTTAATACCGACTTTATAAAACAGAATGTAGATAATAAAATGTTTTTTTTCATGACACTGCTGCTTAAAAATTCGGACAAAATATACAATGTAGTATATTCAAACTACAAGTATATTCCTGGGATCTGCAATGAACCAATCATGAGTCACAAAAACAGATGATCCTTCCACATGGATCGCAAGGTTTGAAAGAGGAACACAGACATAATAAGGCTTATCTTCGAATTAAGTATCTATAGGGCAGATGATGCAAAGGTAATAAGTTTCCTAAGCCCACGGTTAACAAGGGTGTCATGTGGCCAGAACAACGACCAGCTGCCTTTACCTTTCCCTAACTAATGTCAGTTACCCATTAGAGCTGGGTGAACTCAGAGGCGTCTAAAGATCCTAAAATTAAAAATCCCAGTCTTCACCAGAACTGTGGTTCCGTCTGGGACATGCGCCACCAACCTGCTTCCTATAGGCGTCTCTGTTCTGGCTGAGTCTCTCTAATTGTTCCCGCGTCATGTCCATCTGCTTTGTCTCTGATTTCCAAATCTTGACTCCAGGTATTTATGGACCGTTCTCACTTTCCTGGACCACTATGGAGGAACGGATACAATGTCATTGGTAAAGCTCCAGCAGCCTCCTTCCACCGATGAACACCTGATGATCCAGTGATATAAAGACGACCATCACTATCAGACTCATCTACACCACTTTCAACAACACACAAAAAATCCAAGTATTCATCAACTATGCTGTCTGGTTGCTTAGGCGACTCTAGCCCCTTGGTCGCAGACCGAGGTGCACAGATTGGGCCCACCCAGTAGAGTTACCACCTGCCTACTGTTATAAATGAATAAATGTTGAGCAGCAGATAACAAAAAGGCCTCACTCAGTAGGGCCGCCACCCTGACCTGCTCACATACAAATAGCACTATTGGTACAGGTATGCTTATTGACATCGTCGTACGACTGTCTCATTATTTAAGAAAAACTGAAATGGAAAAACAAGGAAAATATAGGAACCTAGTACACAGGCTTGGAGATTAAGCGTTTATGGTTTATGGAAGTTATCTATATTATATATATATATATATATATATTGGCCTCCTTCAGTCGTAGAACGACTATGGTTCATCTCAGAGCATACTTCCTCATGAGGCTGTGGAGCCCTATTTTGGAGAGATACTCCCGTCCACAGATAGCGCAGATTAAGGTGGCTTTTGCTTCGGTGGTAGAGGAGCTGGCCGTTTTTCGGATTGTACGTTTTTCTTCCTGAGCTGAGACCCATGTACTTTCACTGCCCATAGCTTTCTTGGTCACTGTCTCTCTCCATCTGTTGCGGTCTAAAGCTATGTCTTCCCAATTGTCAGTATTGATGTTCACTGATTTGAGATCACGTTTTATTACATCTATGTAACGGAGGTGGGGGCGACCAGTTTTTCTTGTGCCAGTCGCGAGTTGTCCATAGAGGATGATTTTCGGGATGCGCTTGTCCTCCATCCGGCGAACATGTCCAAGCCAGCGCAAACGGCGTTGTCTGAGGGCTGTAAAGATGCTGGGAATGCCTGATCGCGCAAGGACCTCAGTATTGCACACTATTTCTTTCAATGTGACATTCAAGATCCTACGGAGACATCTCAAATGGAATGAGTTCAGTTTTCTCTCTTGCTTTGCGTAGGTGGTCCATGATTCACTGCCATACAGCAGTGTACTCATAACGCATGCCTTGTAGACTTCCATTTTGGTCACCGTAGTTAGCTTGTGGTTTTCCCAAACTCTTGGCATGAGTCTAACGAAGGTCGAGGCAGCCTTCCCTATGCGTTTTTTATCTCCTCTTCTAGAGACAGGTCATCTTTAATTGTGGATCCCAGATAGCAGAATTCGTTTACGGCTTCCAGCTTGTTATCGTCTATGAGGATGGAGGGTGGTGCTGTAACAGGTGGTCCCATAACATTTGTTTTCTTCGTGCTAATAGTCAAGCCATATTCTTTACAGGCCTGAGAGAAGCGGGACATTAGTGACTGAAGTTCCTCTTGCGTGTGTGACACTACCGCTGCGTCATCCGCGAATAGCATATCTCTTACGAGGGTGGCTCTGATTTTAGTTTTGGCCTTCAGTCTGGCAATATTTAGGAGTTTGCCATCAAATCTGGAATGGAGATAGATGCCTTCGGTGGATTTGTCAAACGCGTTGTGGATTAGCAGTGAAAATAGTATTCCAAAGAGGGTTGGGGCCAGGACAATCCTTGTTTAACTTCGCTGTTTATACTGAAACTTTCAGAGCTGGCACCGTTGAATTGCACTGTACCCATCATATTTTGGTGGAAAGATATGATAACATTTAGTAGCTTGGGTGGACAGCCTATTATCTGTAAAATTTAAAGAGGCCATCTCTGCCTTTGTCAGGTCAATAAACGCAATGTACAAAGGCATCCTTTGTTCTCTGCACTTTCCCTGGAGTTGGAGGATGGAGAAAATCATGTCAATCGTGGGTCTCCCTGAGCGAAAGCCGCATTGTGATTCTGGATAGACCCGATCAGCGAGGTTTTGTAGCCTGGGAAGTATCACTCGAGCAAAGACTTTGCTTACAATACTGATAAAGGGACTACAATGAATTTTGTTTCTCTTTAACGAAACTCGAACCTGGTAACACCACAGAATAAATACTCTTTGTTGCTAATATATTATTATTATCATTATTATTATTATATATTATAATTAAGACTGTATTGATGTATTTGAAGCCAGTAAACCATATTTCAATATTTTTAGTTGTATTCATACAAGAATTCTAAATTAATATCTTTTTATGATTGGAACACTTCGTCTAGATCTAGATCAAATTTTAAACAATATTTTAATACTTTTTATTGGCCTGTGATCTGTGATTTAGTCTAAACTAGAACAACAGTGAATCGCTAAAAGAAGAAAAATAATTGAGATAGAATCAAGTATTTATTCAAGTGTCGACCATAGTTCCATGTGTCGACTATCCAGCTAGTCGTGACCTCCGTGTCGAAGGTGCCGAGCTAGTCGCCAGCTAGCGGATTTCCCAGTCCGCGTGCACTATATTAACTCATTCTCTCCGTATTAATTTTTCTCGTACCGGAAGTAATATTCGTTTTGCTCATTTGTATTTCACTAGCCCCCTGATGATTAAACTTCAATAACATTTTAGTTTGTTATCAGAAAATTTTATATTTGATATTGAATTTCTGGAGAATGCATGCTCTTTTTACACAACACAAATTAAAGTTTATAAATTAAAAAAAACAATTTAGTTCAATGGGGTCAAATCAACGTTAGGATCGTCAATTAGGATTGAAAGAGTTAATATAATACACTGCTAAATAGTATAGTTGTAGACTTACGAAATTTCAATATTGTGTAATTGTAAATATGGTACTTTTAACTGTTACTTTTCAGAAACAATATAGATGAAAAGGGTTAATTTTACATATGTATGTGCTTACATTTATTTATGCAACTATGCCTAAGGTAAAATCGGATACATAGGCTACTACAACCTCCAAGCCTTCAAAAGATATAAGCACATCTGGGATCAAATACACGATAGATCAGCGGTTCTCAACCTTTTAAGCTCGGCGACCCCTTTTTACAACCCCCATTCCGCGACCCCCACTCATCCACACTTACACAACAATAGAAGAATTGACAAAAAGCAATCCATTTATCGACGGTCTTAGGCGACCCCTTGCAAATCGTCAATCGACCCCCAAGGGGGTCGCGACCCACAGGTTGAGAACCCATGCGATAGATAACGTTGTACCAAGTCTTCTTTTATCGGTTTTAATCCATACTATTCGTATTTTTGTAGAGCATTTCGTCTCTTTCAGTTACATTGACATTTACAGCTTCATTTTGAGTTTTCAATTTCAAAATAGATTTGAAAAATGAAGAGAATATTTAAGGAAAAACGATTTTTTGACCTTTTTGGGCCAAAAAAAGATAAGCGAGCAAAACTATGTCCCTTTGCCGTAGATATAATTTATTTTATTTGAAAGGATCAGTTTTTAGAAAATAGAAAATTCTGCTAAATAAAAAATTCAAATGTCATGTTGGAAATGTCATACTATAAGTATGTAACAATAATTAGAACAGTAGAATTCCAAATGTTATGTTACAAATGTAACATTGCATTGTATATTTCTTATGTGACCACCATAGACATATATATATGTGAGCAGGTCAGGCAGGCGCGAGTGGGAGATACCTTTTCTCTTCTGCTCAACATTAAAATTTACCAACAGTAGGCAGATGTTAGCGCTACTGGGTGGGCTCAATCTGTGCACCTCAGTATGGTGACCAAGGGGCTAGAGTCGCCTAAGTAACCAGACAACTAGCTATAACTAACCTAAACTAAAGGAAAACAAGATAACGAAACTTTAGTTAGGATAAATAAACAAACGAAACTTTATTTACATATAATATGCAAAAATAAATCAATAATAAAATATAATATATACACTAACTTGACTAACCACCACGACTGAACCCATCAACTAACTAAAACCCTCTAAATCTACACCACTACAAACACTAACAAACTAACCAACTACTAACACAAACTGATCAACCCAACTATCTAACTAAATCATTAAAACTAATACACTAGGCTAGACCTAGATCTACACTAACAAACTACAATAAACTAGTCTAGATCTACAATATTCTACTACTACAACCAACTCATAACTAAAACTAAAACAAGAACGCCTTAGTCTAAGTACCTTACTATAGTATTTGTAGATCTATTCACTAAGAACAGAAACAGACTATAACTAAGTTTACTAATAGAACTCTAAGGCAACACTACACTAGTATTACCTACAGAAACAAATTAAATCTACAACAGCAGCCTAGAACAGTTAAAATCAACAGTTAAAACAGCAGTTACTTTATGCAGCTAAAAGCAGTAACAATAGCAAACTTACAGACCGTCCCAGGTACAGGAATAAAAATAAGTACACGACAGACCACAAAGATCTTCGGCTGTCACACAGACATACTATACTGACCACTGGTCAACTGTACACTGAACTGTTTTTAAAACAGCGTGGCACACTTTTTATACACCCCACCCTAACTTACACAAAAAGCGGAAGTACAAATAATACATTTGGCACTAGCCTATAAAAAAATAGAATACACAAAAATATAGCTCTGGGAGCGCAAGCTCACATATATATAGAATGGACGATAAAGCAAAAATTATTATGGGAAACATTTGGGAAAAGATAAGTTTGTATGAGTTATACAGCAGTTATAAGCAGTGTAAAATTAAAAGTATTTATAGTTTGTTTTTTTTCAGCCATAACCTATATACCCCTAGAATTCTAGATTTTATATATGCCATGTTTTTTTTTTACTATTAAATTTACATAATTAAAATAATTATAAATAGTTTTAAATACTAGATTAAGATCTAGTCTATATAAATACTATAGTAAAAAAAAATACTACTTACTACTAGTACTATACTACTATACTATACTACATGGGCGTAGCAAGGGGGTTCAAC
>JAZGLO010000513.1:0-15104 GCA_036873155.1 Biomphalaria sudanica | reverse complement strand
TAGGATTATCTCCAAGTTTTTTAGAGTTATGGATACTTCGAAGTTACTTTGGTTTACATTAAGGTCATCTAGATTCTTTCATCTTTCACAAACACACACAGAGACCCAATAACTTGTCAGCCTTCTTCTCCTGGGTTGCGTACTTAGACTAGCTCTTTGTCTTCCTCTTTCTCAATCTGTCTCAATCTTTCTCTACCTGTCTCTTTCTCTCTCTCTCTTTCTCTCTCTCTGTCTCTATCTTTCTCTCTCTGTCTCTCTCCCTGTCTCTTTCTCTCTCTCTCTCTCTTTCTCTCTCTCTGTCTCTATCTTTCTCTCTCTGTCTCTCTCCCTGTCTCTTTCTCTCTCTGCTTCTCTCCCTGTATCGTTCTCTGTCTCTTTCTTTCTCTCTTTTCTTTGTTTTTCTCTCTCTTTCTCTCTCTCTCTCTCTCTCTGTTTCTCTTTCTCTGTTTTTCTCTCTCTGTCTTTCTCTCTTCTTTCTCTCTTTTTTTCTTTCTCTCTCTCTCTCTCTGTCTTTCCCTGTCTGTCTGTCTCTGTCTCTGTTTCTCTTTCTCTGTTTTTCTCTCTCTGTCTTTCTCTCTTTTTCTCTCTGTCTCTTTTTCTCCCACTTTCTTTCAATCTCTCTCTCTTTATCTCTCTTTCTGTCTTTCTCTCTCTTACTTTTTCTCTATTTCTTTCGCTCTCTCTTTCTCTCTCTTTTCTTTCTCTCTCTGTCTGTCTCTCTTACTTTTTCTCTATTTCTTTCTCTCTATCTGTCTTTCTCTCTTTCTCTTTCTCTCTCTTTCTTTCTCTCTCTCTCTCTCTCTCTCTGTCTTTCCCTGTCTGTCTGTCTCTCTCTCTCTCTCTGTCTCTCTCCCTATCTCTTCTACACAATGAAATGTGACTGTCTCATAGTGTTGAAGTAGCTACAAGCTTATCACATAATCTCTAAGAAGTGGTTACAATTATCTCTAGCCAAGTTTATGATACTCTTTCATTAAGAAGTCTTTTCTTTTAAACGGTTGTCACAACGCACTGTTCAATTTACCTGAATTAATGCTAATTAATGTGTTTATTTGCTAGATTCCGAGCTATCGTGTCTTCTTTCTACCGAGGGGCCAACGGTCTGATCATTGTCTTTGATGTGTGTGACCTCACCAGCTTCGAGCGTGTCCCTTACTGGATTGATGAAGCTAGCCGATATGGTGACCCGAGCTGCATCAAACTGTTGGTCGGAAACAAGGTGGACAAAGTCAATGACAGACAAGTGACCAGTGCTCTAGGTATGTTACAAATAGTGTGAAACCCAAGTTGACCTTTGGAAATACAGTTTACAATCAAGTAGTAACCTTTTGAAATACAGTTTACGATCAAGTAGTAACCTTTTGAAATACAGTTTACAATCAAATAGTAACCTTTTGAAATACAGTTTACAATCAAGTAGTAACCTTTTGAAATACAGTTTACAATCAAGTAGTAACCTTTTGAAATACAGTTTACACTCAAGTAGTAGCATTTTGAAATACAGTTTACACTCAAGTAGTAACCTTTTGAAATACAGTTTACACTCAAGTAGTAGCATTTTGAAATACAGTTTACACTCAAGTAGTAACCTTTTGAAATACGGTTTACACTCAAGTAGTAGCATTTTAAAATACAGTTTACACTCAAGTAGTAACCTTTTGAAATACAGTTTACACTCAAGTAGTAACATTTTGAAATACAGTTTACAATCAAGTAGTAACCTTTTGAAATACAGTTTACAATCAAGTAGTAACCTTTTGAAATACAGTTTACAATCAAGTAGTAACCTTTTGAAATACAGTTTACAATCAAGTAGTAACCTTTTGAAATACAGTTTACAATCAAGTAGTAACCTTTTGAAATACAGTTTACACTCAAGTAGTAGCATTTTGAAATACAGTTTACACTCAAGTAGTAACCTTTTGAAATACAGTTTACAATCAAATAGTAACCTTTTGAAATACAGTTTACAATCAAGTAGTAACCTTTTGAAATACAGTTTACACTCAAGTAGTAGCATTTTGAAATACAGTTTACACTCAAGTAGTAACCTTTTGAAATACAGTTTACACTCAAGTAGTAGCATTTTGAAATACAGTTTACACTCAAGTAGTAACCTTTTGAAATATAGTTTACACTCAAGTAGTAGCATTTTAAAATACAGTTTACACTCAAGTAGTAACCTTTTGAAATACAGTTTACAATCAAGTAGTAACCTTTTGAAATACAGTTTACAATCAAGTAGTAACCTTTTGAAATACAGTTTACAATCAAGTAGTAACCTTTTGAAATACAGTTTACAATCAAGTAGTAACCTTTTGAAATACAGTTTACAATCAAGTAGTAACCTTTTGAAATACAGTTTACACTCATGTAGTAGCATTTTGAAATACAGTTTACAATCAAGTAGTAACCTTTTGAAATACAGTTTACACTCAAGTAGTAGCATTTTGAAATACAGTTTACACTCAAGTAGTAACCTTTTGAAATACAGTTTACACTCAAGTAGTAGCATTTTGAAATACAGTTTACACTCAAGTAGTAGCATTTTGAAATACAGTTTACACTCAAGTAGTAACCTTTTGAAATACAGTTTACACTCAAGTAGTAGCATTTTAAAATACAGTTTACACTCAAGTAGTAACCTTTTGAAATACAGTTTACAATCAAGTAGTAACCTTATGAAATACAGTTTTCTATTCAATGTTTACAAATAGTTTGCGTCCCAGAGTACGAAGAGAACAAACAGGGGGACGTAACTACAACCAAAATAATAAGAAGGTAAAAAAAAAAGTGCTTGTGACGTCATGAGTCCCAGAAAAAAAAACTCGGATGTATGAAAAAAACGGAACATTTCATTTTTGGATCTATTAACTTAAAAAGTAGATTTATGAAGCAGTTAACAATCAATCATTTTATATTGGAATGACTGTCTAATATCTGAGGTGAACTGTGCTGCAGTTTCTAGATCAGAAAGCTCTCCTTATTGAAATTCCATTCTGTTGTGTCCGGCTCTGGGGCGAAAAATTATTTGTTGGTCGTATCGGAATAGCCAATAATAGAAATCGTCTTTCTTGTAATTTGGACAAGAGTTTGTCTTTTTTTTTTTATTGATCCTAATCACTATTACTTTTTTCATTTCTTTCGGATAGAGTCAAATTTTCGATTGCTTATTCATTTTCTGGTGACACTCCTCCACAAGTCTAATTTAACTATTCCCAAATTTCATCTTCTGGAACCTATGTTGTTTCATTCTGTTGTGTCCGGTTCTGAGGCGAAAAAATAATTGTTGGTAGGATCGGAATAGTTTATAATAAGCATCGCCTTTCTTAATATTTCAATGGAGAGATTATCGATATTTGGTTTATTCTACTCACTGTTTTTTTCTTGATTTCTTCCGGATTTCGATTGGTAGCTGCTAGTTGTAGTGTTCCCCCTTTCTGCTCTGTGGCTGTCAGAGAGCCCGCCGGTTACAATAGAGTTTTCTATATTTTTCCGTTTGGATCCTGTGGCTGATTGGTAAAGCGCTTAGCTTCTGAATCGGGGGTCCCAGGTTCGAATCCTGTTAAAGACTGAGATTTTTAATTTTGGGAGAAGTAAAGGCGATTGTTCGTTGTGCAGGCCACACCACACCATCGTAAACGTGGGCCTCAGAAACAGATGACCTTTACATCATCTGCTCTTAGACCCTATGGTCTGAAAGGGTAATTATATCTGTTTGTGGTAGATTCGTGAGATCGTACGTCTGTGTAGAATCGTACCCATTGTGAGAGATATTTCACTCAGTAGACACCTCCTACTGCTTCTCATATTGTCTATATGGTTCTACAAGTGATCTAAATCACCATTAAATATAAACCCATTTTTTTTTAAAGTTAAACATTTCTCTATTCTCAGCTCAATCATTGGCGGATCAATTCGGCATGCAGTATATAGAGACCAGCGCCAAAGAGGCCCAAAACGTCCAGGCAGTGTTTGACGTCATGGCGGACACCATCGTCAGGTCCAAGAGGCAGCTCAACTACGTCATGGCGCCCGACGTCATGACCCAGTCGTTCAGGCTGGACTCCAAAGACGTGACCCCCGTTTATTCCTGCTACACTGGTAGTGGCTATTGCTACTGACCATATATGTGCAACTGATAGGCTATGTAATATTGACCTGAAATGTTCCACTGGCCATTGCTGTTTGACTGAAATCTGTTCTCTGACGTAATATGACCTGCTGACGTAGCCATTGTTCAACTGACGTAATAAACTCTACTGACGTAAGATGTTATGCTGACGTAATATGACCTGCTGACGTAGCCATTGTTCTACTGACGTAATAAACTCTACTGACGTAAGATGTTATGCTGACGTAATATGACCTGCTGACGTAGCCATTGTTCTACTGATGTAATAATAAGTTCTACTGACGCAAAATGTTCCACCGACATGATATGATGACTGTAAATACTGACATATGTTCCATTGACATGATATAAAATGCTAACGGCATAATCTATACAACAAACTTATAGATCCAACTGATATAAAATCTGTACATTGAACACGCTATGTCCAATACAAACTTTTGACAACCTGCACAGACTAAAGGTGCACACAGAAGACGGGAACAATAGATGCACTTTTAATGAAAAAAATTGAGATTTTTTTTCAGTCGCGGAAAAACTATTATTTAGCTAGATATTTTGTTTGCTGTATATTGAATGTATGCTTTTTTTATATATATAACACTTCCTAAATGTAATCAAAAGATGGGGTTATTATTATTTTTTTATGTTATGTCTTGTTACGTCAAGAAATTACATTGACTATTTCCCAATAAAAAAATATGAGGACGCGAATAGACAGATATTGCTGTTGTTGTTGCGTTCTGCGCTTCCACGCTGTGTCTGATGCAGATAAACTAAACGGAGGTAATACGGACATAAAGAAATCCAATAACACAGCCAAAAACAGAAGTTAGTCGACGCTGATACTGAGTGTCGAACAAGAAGTTGAATAATGACGAAGGGAACTGTCGAATGTCGTCAAGCTAAATCACTACGTTCATAATAACTGCCTCTCTGTAAGACCATCAAAAGCTGTTTCTATTTCGCTATTCCTTCTCAAAACCTAGTCTAGTTTTTTTATTAGTCGCGTCACTATTTACGAAAAAAAAAAAAAAAAACGAATTCATAATCGTGGCATAACACTGGGCATTATTTTTTTTTAAAATATCCCAATCAGTAGCGGTGCTACAGTAATTCCCTGTTTAGGGTGGTCGAGAGTGTTATGATTTTATTCAACAGCAAGTAAGATGTTGTACCATTAGATTTGTTTTGTCCTTACTGAGGGTTTGAATGAAGCACCCTACTTCCCCCCTTCTCCTGATGCTATCTCTATTAACTGTTTGATCTCTATTAACTGTTTGATCTTTATTTCATTCATTCTTTTGTCATCCCTAATGACAGCATTCAAAATACATTTTTTTTTACAAATTAGTCTCTGTTTACTTCTTACTAACATCCATTCATGGCTGGTCATGAGAGATGTTAACGTTAAGTTATCATTCCTTTTTTTTTTAATCTTATCTTATCTTATATATTGCAGCTATCTCTCGGCCACTTCCCACTACAATCTTATTTTAGGTTATCTATTAGAATATCGTTACACACAAAATCTACAATATCTGTCATATAACTTATATAATATACATATTCGATTTATATTCATATGATAAGTTTGATAATTCGAGGTAAAGACATACATTCCTTTTTTAATTCCCCTTTCAGAAAAAGTACAATCTTTAGATGTTTGTTGAATGCATAGACATACATAAATATAGACTGGCCGAAGGAAGTAACTTCCTGTAACTTGAAAACATGTATATCTATTGTATTCGGATTTCCGAATTATGAAAAATTACATGATCTTCATTCTTAGAGATTAAACAAAACTACACTGCCTCCTTATTTACAATATATATAAATGTGTGGCTGAAATAGATATGAATACTTAACTTTTATACTGCTCATAAATGCTGTATAATAAAGTACACAAAATTGCAAGTCACAAATTTTCGTTTCATAAAACTCTTTAATCGGCCAGTCTATATTTATATATGTCTATGGTTGAATGTTAAAAAAATAATTTCTTCCTTTACACTTTCGCCTTTCAGTTTTAATGAACATTTTTGTTTATATTTTATGTTTTATACATAATTTATTTTTCACTTTGTTTTAAACATTTATCTCTACAATGCATTTACGTCACGGGATTTTACACATTTTTAATTCTTGAACATTTAGGATGCACAAACCGTATAATAATTATCATATTTTGTAATGATTTGATTCGGTTCTTTGCTCAGAATATATATCTCAGTGATATTTTTGAGTTTGATTGTCAAAACACTGTTCTATATTATATATCAATTACAACATTTGTACAAACAAAAATTATAATAAATTTCAATTTTTAAAATTCAGATTTATTTTCTCAAACTGTTTATAAAAAATAAAAAGATATTACTTTGATAAATGTATAGTTTTTTAAACAGTATATTTAGTCTCTTAGGATGAATTCAATCATTTTAGACCGGAAGTACTAGGGTTAGCAGACGCCTACACGCCCAAAGGTGGACGGAAAGAAGAACATATTCTTACAAGTAAAAAAAAAAGAAAAGAAGACAATGTTAACTTAAATACAAGAGATCAGATGCTATCTGAAGAAAATGTTAGAGATCAGATACTATCTGAAGAAAATGTTAGACATCAGATACTATCTGAAGAAAATGTTAGACATCAGATACTATCTGAAGAAAATGTTAGAGATCAGATACTATCTGAAGAAAATGTTAGAGATCAGAAGCTATCTGAAGAACATGTTAGAGATCAGATGCTATCTGAAGAACATGTTAGAGATCAGATACTATCTGAAGAAAATGTTAGAGATCAGATACTATCTGAAGAACATGTTAGAGATCAGATACTATCTGAAGAACATGTTAGAGATCAGATGCTATCTGAAGAACATGTTAGAGATCAGATACTATCTGAAGAAAATGTTAGAGATCAGATACTATCTGAAGAAAATGTTAGAGATCAGATACTATCTGAAGAACATGTTAGAGATCAGATACTATCTGAAGAAAATGTTAGAGATCAGATACTATCTGAAGAAAATGTTAGAGATCAGATACTATCTGAAGAAAATGTTAGAGATCAGATGCTATCTGAAGAAAATGTTAGAGATCAGATACTATCTGAAGAAAATGTTAGAGATCAGATGCTATCTGAAGAACATGTTAGAGATCAGATACTATCTGATGAAAATGTTAGAGATCAGATACTATCTGAAGAAAATGTTAGAGATCAGATACTATCTGAAGAAAATGTTAGAGATCAGATGCTATCTGAAGAACATGTTAGAGATCAGATACTATCTGAAGAAAATGTTAGAGATCAGATACTATCTGAAGAAAATGTTAGAGATCAGATACTATCTGAAGAAAATGTTAGAGATCAGATGCTATCTGAAGAACATGTTAGAGATCAGATACTATCTGAAGAAAATGTTAGAGATCAGATACTATCTGAAGAAAATGTTAGAGATCAGATACTATCTGAAGAACATGTTAGAGATCAGATGCTATCTGAAGAAAATGTTAGAGATCAGAAGCTATCTGAAGAAAATGTTAGAGATCAGATGCTATCTGAAGAAAATGTTAGAGATCAGATGCTATCTGAAGAACATGTTAGAGATCAGATGCTATCTGAAGAACATGTTAGAGATCAGATACTATCTGAAAAAAATGTTAGAGATCAGATACTATCTGAAGAAAATGTTAGAGATCAGATACTATCTGAAGAACATGTTAGAGATCAGATGCTATCTGAAGAAAATGTTAGAGATCAGATACTATCTGAAGAACATCTTAGAGATCAGATACTATCTGAAGAAAATGTTAGAGATCAGATACTATCTGAAGAAAATGTTAGAGATCAGATACTATCTGAAGAAAATGTTAGAGA
Organism: Biomphalaria sudanica; assembly: GCA_036873155.1. Taxonomy (NCBI): domain Eukaryota; kingdom Metazoa; phylum Mollusca; class Gastropoda; family Planorbidae; genus Biomphalaria; species Biomphalaria sudanica. Next base: position 7,084 of record JAZGLO010000513.1, on the reverse strand, counting down.
TCAGATACTATCTGAAGAAAATGTTAGAGATCAGATACTATCTGAAGAACATGTTAGAGATCAGATACTATCTGAAGAAAATGTTAGAGATCAGAAGCTATCTGAAGAAAATGTTAGAGATCAGATACTATCTGAAGAAAATGTTAGAGATCAGATACTATCTGAAGAAAATGTTAGAGATCAGATACTATCTGAAGAAAATGTTAGAGATCAGATACTATCTGAAGAAAATGTTAGAGATCAGATGCTATCTGAAGAACATGTTAGAGATCAGATACTATCTGAAGAAAATGTTAGAGATCAGATACTATCTGAAGAAAATGTTAGAGATCAGATACTATCTGAAGAAAATGTTGGAGATCAGAAGCTATCTGAAGAACATCTTAGAGATCAGATGCTATCTGAAGAAAATGTTAGAGATCAGATACTATCTGAAGAAAATGTTAGAGATCAGATACTATCTGAAGAAAATGTTAGAGATCAGAAGCTATCTGAAGAACATCTTAGAGATCAGATGCTATCTGAAGAACATGTTAGAGATCAGATACTATCTGAAGAAAATGTTAGAGATCAGATACTATCTGAAGAAAATGTTAGAGATCAGAAGCAATCTGAAGTACATCTTAGAGATCAGATGCTATCTGAAGAACATGTTAGAGATCAGATACTATCTGAAGAACATGTTAGAGATCAGAAGCAATCTGAAGAACATGATAGAGATCAGATACTATCTGAAGAAAATGTTAGAGATCAGATACTATCTGAAGAAAATGTTAGAGATCAGATACTATCTGAAGAAAATGTTAGAGATCAGATACTATCTGAAGAAAATGTTAGAGATCAGATACTATCTGAAGAACATGATAGAGATCAGATGCTATCTGAAGAAAATGTTAGAGATCAGATACTATCTGAAGAACATGTTAGAGATCAGATGCTATCTGAAGAAAATGTTAGAGATCAGATACTATCTGTAGAACATCTTTGAGATCAGATGCTATCTGAAGAACATGTTAGAGATCAGATACTATCTGAAGAACATGTTAGAGATCAGATACTATCTGAAGAACATGTTAGAGATCAGATACTATCTGAAGAAAATGTTAGAGATCAGAAGCAATATGAAGAACATCTTAGAGATCAGATGCTATCTGAAGAACATGTTAGAGATCAGATACTATCTGAAGAACATGTTAGAGATCAGATACTATCTGAAGAAAATGTTAGAGATCAGAAGCAATCTGAAGAACATCTTAGAGATCAGATGCTATCTGAAGAACATGTTAGAGATCAGATACTATCTGAAGAACATGTTAGAGATCAGATACTATCTGAAGAACATCTTAGAGATCAGATACTATCTGAAGAAAATGTTAGAGATCAGATACTATCTGAAGAAAATGTTAGAGATCAGAAGCAATCTGAAGAACATGATAGAGATCAGATACTATCTGAAGAAAATGTTAGAGATCAGATACTATCTGAAGAAAATGTTAGAGATCAGATACTATCTGAAGAAAATGTTAGAGATCAGATACTATCTGAAGAACATCTTAGAGATCAGATACTATCTGAAGAAAATGTTAGAGATCAGATGCTATCTGAAGAAAATGTTAGAGATCAGATACTATCTGAAGAAAATGTTAGAGATCAGATACTATCTGAAGAACATCTTAGAGATCAGATACTATCTGAAGAAAATGTTAGAGATCAGATACTATCTGAAGAACATGTTAGAGATCAGATACTATCTGAAGAACATCTTAGAGATCAGATACTATCTGAAGAAAATGTTAGAGATCAGATACTATCTGAAGAAAATGTTAGAGATCAGAAGCAATCTGAAGAACATGATAGAGATCAGATACTATCTGAAGAAAATGTTAGAGATCAGATACTATCTGAAGAAAATGTTAGAGATCAGATACTATCTGAAGAAAATGTTAGAGATCAGATACTATCTGAAGAACATCTTAGAGATCAGATACTATCTGAAGAAAATGTTAGAGATCAGATGCTATCTGAAGAAAATGTTAGAGATCAGATACTATCTGAAGAAAATGTTAGAGATCAGATACTATCTGAAGAACATCTTAGAGATCAGATACTATCTGAAGAAAATGTTAGAGATCAGATACTATCTGAAGAAAATGTTAGAGATCAGAAGCTATCTGAAGAACATCTTAGAGATCAGATGCTATCTGAAGAACATGTTAGAGATCAGATACTATCTGAAGAAAATGTTAGAGATCTGAAGATTATTTTGTTTCATGTGAGTAACTTGATGTTCCATGTTCTAATTTACAGTATTATTTTATCTTATATATTACAGACTTTACCTCACACGAGAAGATAATTACGTTCTACGCATTTCATGTGTCAATCTAGTCATGCATGTTACTCCATCGTCCATCCCAGTGGCGCTACAGCTAACGGATGGCCCTGGCCCCCTGCTTGAGCACACCTCTCCACTATGATCTATCCTGTGCTTTACGTCTCCATGCCTCGATCTCTTAACTGCTGTAGAGCTGCCTCTACGTCTGCCTTCTGTTTTTTTGCCAGTGCACAACCTTTGCTCCTCTTGTTGTCTGGCATTCTTTCGAGGTGACCTGCCCCAATTGGTCTCCTTTGATTTCCGTCACTACGGAGGGATCTTATACAAGCTGGTATATTTCTAGGTTGGTGCGAATCCTCCATCCGGTTTCTTCATGCATGGCAACATACATTTTTCTGATTCCTTCCCAGACGTTTAGCAGATTTTCTGTTAATCAATCAATTACGAACTCTGCTAAGTCGTTGGTATTCCTGACTGATTCAAGCAACCCATTCCATTCTCTAATGGCACTAGTAAAGATTGAGCACTTGAATAAATGTGTTCTAGTGTAGATTGTGCACTTGAATAAATGTGTTCTAGTGTAGATTGAGCACTTGAATAAATGTGTTCTAGTGTAAGGAATAAGAGATTTACTGACATGCTTCATAGTCTTATCTTTTTTTTTCCTCAATAAAACTCTTCAAATAATTTCTGGCTATCTAAGTTTAAAAAGGCTCTTTTCTCTGCCACATTATAATCTGACGTTTGAAGCTTGCTCCCTTCTTTACGTGAAAACCATTACACCCATGCAGATCTTCATCCTAGACGTCTCACCGATCCCAGATCTTCTTATTAGTTGTTCGCCCAAACCTGCTGAAAAGAAGGTTGGGGGGGGGGGGGGCTAGTGAAAACAGGTAAGCGCAAATGTCAAGCCGTGTTGACAAACTTGAGAATGACAAGCAAACACTACCTGATTGTTGTGGTGCAGATGTTTACCTGGGATAGGTGACCAGGCAGGAGGCCCACATGCACATCCAGAAAGAACGCGATCAGTCGGATGACATCAGCACGCTTTGTGTGAGTGTGTGTGAGAGAGAGAAGATACGTGTTCGTGTGTGTGTGTGGCATGTGCTTTGCTCTCCTTTTTATAACCTGTTGGTCAATACCTTCGTGTCCCTCCAACTAAATATGTAATAGGATACTCATTAATCGTGTGGGGGAGAAATGTAGCCATTACAGTAGAGAAACAACAGATAAACTAAAACAAAACATATCCATCGCAAACAACATTGGTGTCAGACCGAGACCAGTCGTTATAGAGGGCCTCAAGACTGACCTGCAACGTCACTAGCTGTCGGCAGTTTAGACCAATAGCTCGCTGCCACGCCGTACAGACCTATGATGTCCTAGACCAACAATAATAAATCCGTGCGATTACAAATATTTTTACCCACTGTTTTTGCTTAGAGCTATTTCATGCTTTTATCTTGCTCAATACGCTTTGATCCTATCACTTGTCTGGACCAGTTGGTAAAATGGAAAAGGGGGGGGGGGGAGAGAAAGACAGGGATCTCTGGGTAAATTATATCGTAATCGATTTTTAAATGCATTAGCAATAAAAAAAAAAGTGGGTACGGCCTGAATTCGAACTTATGCCTCACGATTTCTCAAGCCAATATACTAACTACTCTGCTAGTGAAGTGCTTACGGCTATAGACGATTATAAAAAAATATGTTGTTTATTTCAAACTTACTTTAAAGCGGTAGCGGTAACCCATAAAAGGGACTATTCCAGCTTATACAACCACTTCAGTCAAGTATATTTTTTCCCTTGTTCCAGATACCAAACAAAAATATTTAATTACCAATTAACTAATTGTTGTTGTTTTTTTATTGATTCTTGTGTTGTCAGGGGAAAGAAATAACTGTAAAATTTCAGCTTGATCCGAGATTGGGTGTGGAAGAAATAACGTGTACAAACTTATTACCAGACAGACAGAGTTGATAGAAGCTTTGTAAAAAAAATAAAAACAGCTTAAAAGACAATTGAACAGTCTATAACTAATGGTTTTGAAAATGAACTAGATAAATCACGTTACCAAGCACCTAAGGATCATTTCAAAACAACTGAACAAACATAAAACAACTAAACACACATAAAAACAACTGAACAAACATAAAAACAACTCAACGCACATAAAAACAACTAACACACATAAAAACAACTGAACACTCATAAAAACAAAACAAAAACAAAAGGTTGATGAACAGCTTTTCGAACAACTTTTAAATAGCTAAAAACAAACAACAACTTAACAGATAACTTGACACCAAGGATACTTAAGATAAACATTTTAGCCAGCAACAGGGCTCATAATCTCAGCCACAGACTTTTCAAGAGATTGATTTGTACACTTCAAAAAGGTGTGAAGGGAGACGCTATTGTAAACATTTCAAATCCTTGATGCCAATTCAAAGTCGGGGATAAGATCGCCATTTAGACAAAGTAGAGAGGACGCTCAGTCATAATGAATGTGAACAGGAATAAAAATAGGAAAATAAATGGTCGTTAGATAAGCTCGTTTATTTTTTAAACATCAACATCACATTACAGTGGATCCCTGGACACATTGGCGTCATGGGAAATGAAAGGGCAGATAAGCTTTCAAAGGCAGGATCATCTATGGAACAACCAGATAGACCTGTTAACTACCTCACCCTAAGGTCAATGTTAATCAACAACCACAAAGAGGATTGGCTCATCAATCGGAAACTCAGGCAGAGCCATGTACAAAGACAGTGTTAACTTCCTCCCTCACAAAGAACAATCTACAATCTTCCAACTAAGGACAAGACACACACCTCTGTTAAATTACCATCTCAATAAAATAAATCCCACACAACTCCCCTTTGTAGACACTGCGCCCACCCATATGAAACCGTACACCATATCCTTTTTGAATACCCATTTCTGATCCACCTTAGGCAGACCCTACTACCACTCCAGCCCAACATAACCAACAGCATGTACGGCAGTGCTGAACAACTGAAGAAAACTGCACACTATTTTTCCTTGGTACTGTCTGCAAAAAAGCTGACAGCTCAGTAGCAAAAAGCAGGCCAGAACAAGAAGAAGAATCTCCAGTGGAGTATTGGAACGCAACAGCATCTCACCATCGGACTGTTCTGGGCAATTCTCCTCAGTTGGGTCCATCGTCATGTCCTCCAATCAGTTGGGTCCATCGTCATGTCCTCCAATCAGTTGGGTCCATCGTCATGTCCTCCAATCAGTTGGGTCCATCGTCATGTCCTCCAATCAGTTGGGTCCATCGTCATGTCCTCCAATCAGTTGGGTCCATCGTCATGTCCTCCAATCAGTTGGGTCCATCGTCATGTCCTCCAATCAGTTGGGTCCATCGTCTCCATCGTCCTGTCCCCCAATCAGTTGGGTCCATGTCCATCCTGCCTTCTTATGTTCTTGTTTCGCTGATCTCCAACACGTTGTCTTTGATCTTTCAGAGTTTCTCTTTCCCTTTGGCTTCCAGTGTAGATCACATTTCGCAATGTCTTCTGTTCTCGCATTTCAAGGTTTATAGGAATAACTTCAATGACTTAAAAAGACCAGGTTGGCGATACAGCTTTCAAAACTCAATCAATTGATACCAAGAAGTATCACCAAAAACAATATTCAAAGGTCAAAGGTTACGATATTTGTTTTTCTTTCTTTAATATAGCTTACAATCGCCTGTGTGGCTTGAAGTTGTTTATTTTCGCACAGTCTTTCTATCTCAATGCCGAAAACAGCCCCGGGACAAAAGCACACACAAACACACTTGATGGACCTAACGTCTTCCAGGCACGTATCCGTACCGCCAGCCCGACCAGCGTGACAGTGACCTAGATGAAGTCGTCAGAGTTTACTGACCCAAAGATGAAAACCTAAAAAAAAATAGTTTTCCCACGGTCGATTTTATTTTAAACTTTCTATTAGACTTTAGGTAGATCTTGACCTGTATTGAGTTGAATAACTTGGTCTCATCTCTGGATATGTATCCACTAACATAGTGTTCCATGTCAATATCCTTAAAAAAAAATTGTTTAGCGCCTTTTGAAAAAATAATTAATTAAAACATTGGACATTATAATAATAAAAATATTAAAGATTATAATAATTTAATTTAATTTATAGAGCGCTGGTAAGAAACTTAATGTAGATTCAAGGCGATGTGATAACATAACAAACTTAAACACGAGAGTTTGAATGGCAAAGTAAAATTGACAAAAGTTAAATGTTTGTTTGTAAAATGTTTGACATGTTTCGGATGTTCCTTCAGAGTTGAAGAAGAGTTTACTTCCTAGTCCAAAACTCCCGCAGGACGACGGGGGATGGGAGCGGGCAGGGTTTGAACCCTCGACCGTCGATAAATCTGAACGACAGTCCAGCGCGCAAACCGCACGACCAGGCAGCCATCCGTTTGTGCATAGATCCTTGTTATATCGGTCAGACCATTTGTCCCCTTTATGCTGTCCTTTGAAACAAAAATTTGAAGAATAAAATCGATCCTTACTTCAAATAAAAATAAAATCCTATTGATTGGGATCGTTATTGAACAAAAAAATAAGGCCAGGATAGAATCGAACCCACAACATTTGCGTTATTAGCACGATGCTTTATCAATTTCGCTGCCAGGTTCGGATCTCCAGACTCTCATCTTTTGACGAATATTATGCTTCCACGATAACAAGAGTGAAAGCTAATTGTTTGAATTA
>JAZGLO010000512.1:0-21297 GCA_036873155.1 Biomphalaria sudanica | reverse complement strand
TTAGGATTATCTCCAATTTTTTTAGAGTTATGGATACTTCGAAGTTACTTTGGTTTACATTAAGGTCATCTAGATTCTTTCATCTTTCACAAACACACACAAAGAGACCCAATAACTTGTCAGCCTTCTTCTCCTGGGTTGCGTACTTAGACTAGCTCTTTGTCTTCCTCTTTCTCAATCTGTCTCAATCTTTCTCTACCTGTCTCTTTCTCTCTCTCTCTTTCTCTCTCTCTGTCTCTATTTTTCTCTCTCTGTCTCTCTCCCTGTCTCTTTCTCTCTCTGCTTCTCTCCCTGTATCGTTCTCTGTCTCTTTCTTTCTCTCTTTTCTCTGTTTTTCTCTCTCTGTCTTTCTCTCTTTCGCTCTTCTTTCTCTCTTTTTTTCTTTCTCTCTCTCTCTCTCTGTCTTTCCCTGTCTGTCTGTCTCTGTTTCTCTTTCTCTGTTTTTCTCTCTCTGTCTTTCTCTCTTTTTCTCTCTGTCTCTTTTTCTCCCACTTTCTTTCAATCTCTCTCTCTTTGTCTCTCTTTCTGTCTTTCTCTCTCTTACTTTTTCTCTATTTCTTTCTCTCTCTTTTCTTTCTCTCTCTCTGTCTGTCTCTCTTACTTTTTCTCTATTTCTTTCTCTCTATCTGTCTTTCTCTCTTTCTCTCTCTCTCTCTCTCTGTCTTTCCCTGTCTGTCTGTCTCTCTCTCTCTCTCTGTCTCTCTCCCTATCTCTTCTACACAATGAAATGTGACTGTCTCATAGTGTTGAAGTAACTACAAGCTTATCACATAATCTCTAAGAAGTGGTTAAAATTATCTCTAGCCAAGTTTATGATATTCTTTCATTAAGAAGTCTTTTCTTTTAAACGGTTGTCACAAAGCACTGTTCGATTTACCAGAATTAATGCTAAATAATGTGTTTATTTGCTAGATTCCGAGCTATCGTGTCTTCTTTCTACCGAGGGGCCAATGGTCTGATCATTGTCTTTGATGTGTGTGACCTCACCAGCTTCGAGCGTGTCCCTTACTGGATTGATGAAGCTAGCCGATATGGTGACCCGAGCTGCATCAAACTGTTGGTCGGAAACAAGGTGGACAAAGTCAATGACAGACAAGTGACCAGTGCTCTAGGTATGTTACAAATAGTGTGAAACCCAAGTTGACCTTTGGAAATACAGTTTACAATCAAGTAGAAACCTTTTGAAATACAGTTTACAATCAAGTAGTAACCTTTTGAAATACAGTTTACAATCAAATAGTAACCTTTTGAAATACAGTTTACAATCAAGTAGTAACCTTTTGAAATACAGTTTACACTCAAGTAGTAGCATTTTGAAATACAGTTTACACTCAAGTATTAACCTTTTGAAATACAGTTTACACTCAAGTAGTAGCATTTTGAAATACAGTTTACACTCAAGTAGTAACCTTTTGAAATACAGTTTACAATCAAATAGTAACCTTTTGAAATACAGTTTACAATCAAGTAGTAACCTTTTGAAATACAGTTTACACTCAAGTAGTAGCATTTTGAAATACAGTTTACACTCAAGTAGTAACCTTTTGAAATACAGTTTACAATCAAATAGTAACCCTTTGAAATACAGTTTACAATCAAGTAGTAACCTTTTGAAATACAGTTTACACTCAAGTAGTAGCATTTTGAAATACAGTTTACACTCAAGTAGTAACCTTTTGAAATACAGTTTACAATCAAATAGTAACCTTTTGAAATACAGTTTACAATCAAGTAGTAACATTTTGAAATACAGTTTACACTCAAGTAGTAGCATTTTGAAATACAGTTTACACTCAAGTAGTAACCTTTTGAAATACAGTTTACACTCAAGTAGTAGCATTTTGAAATACAGTTTACACTCAAGTAGTAACCTTTTGAAATACAGTTGACACTCAAGTAGTAGCATTTTGAAATACAGTTTACACTCAAGTAGTAACCTTTTGAAATACAGTTGACACTCAAGTAGTAGCATTTTGAAATACAGTTTACAATCAAGTAGTAACCTTTTGAAATACAGTTTACACTCAAGTAGTAGCATTTTGAAATACAGTTTACACTCAAGTAGTAACCTTTTGAAATACAGTTTACACTCAAGTAGTAGCATTTTGAAATACAGTTTACACTCAAGTAGTAACCTTTTGAAATACAGTTTACACTCAAGTAGTAGCATTTTGAATACAGTTTACACTCAAGTAGTAACCTTTTGAAATACAGTTGACACTCAAGTAGTAGCATTTTGAAATACAGTTTACAATCAAGTAGTAACCTTATGAAATACAGTTTTCTATTCAATGTTTACAAATAGTTTGCGTCCCAGAGTACGAAGAGAACAAACAGGGGGACGTAACTACAACCAAAATAATAAGAAGGTAAAAAAAAATGTGCTTGTGACGTCATGAGTCCCAGAAAAAAAAACTCGGAGGTATGAAAAAAACGGAACATTTCATTTTTGGATCTATTAACTTAAAAAGTAAGATTTATGAAGCAGTTAACAATCAATCATTTTATATTAGAATGACTGTCTAATATCTGAGGTGAACTGTGCTGCAGTTTCTAGATCAGAAAGCTCTCCTTATTGAAATTCCATTCTGTTGTGTCCGGCTCTGGGGCGAAAAATTATTTGTTGGTCGTATCGGAATAGCCAATAATAGAAATCGTCTTTCTTGTAATTTGGACAAGAGTTTGTCTTTTTTTTTTATTGATCCTAATCACTATTACTTTTTTCATTTCTTTCGGATAGAGTCAAATTTTCGATTGCTTATTCATTTTCTGGTGACACTCCTCCACAAGTCTAATTTAACTGTGCCCAAATTTCATCTTCTGGAACCTATGTTGTTTCATTCTGTTGTGTCCGGTTCTGAGGCGAAAAAATAATTGTTGGTAGGATCGGAATAGTTTATAATAAGCATCGCCTTTCTTGATATTTCAATGGAGAGATTATCGATATTTGGTTTATTCTACTCACTGTTTTTTTTTCTTGATTTCTTCCGGATTTCGATTGGTAGCTGCTAGTTGTAGTGTTCCCCCTTTCTGCTCTGTGGCTGTCAGAGAGCCCGCCGGTTACAATAGAGTTTTCTATATTTTTCCGTTTGGATCCTGTGGCTGATTGGTGTCACAGCCTGGTTCTTGTTGTAGGCGTGATAACGCGAATGTCGTGTGTTGTGGATACCTCTACAACGTTCTTTACTGATAACTAAATATTTTCACACGCGCACTAGATTTGCCAGTGCGTGAGAACACTAATATACTGAACTCTTTGACCACAACATTTATAATTATTAACTAGACTCACTTGTAGCAGACATGGTTTTTATTACATAAAATAATGAATCATAATATATTGGCGACTTCAGCCATCACAAAATACATCCAAGAAAATTAGTCCTGAATACAAATCAATTCAATGACACTCTACTTGTACATTAATATCCAAAAAACTCCTCTCTTACCAGAGTCTAAAAATCAACTGACTGTCCACCTCGTGGTCAGCTTCCGCCCAAAAAACAAAATCTCGTGCGAATCGTGTACGGAATGGTTCAGTGATTACTAGTCACAAAATATTACAGGGGTTCTAAAACTGACGTGACAATTGGTAAAGCGCTTAGCTTCTGAATCGGGGGTCCCGGGTTCGAATCCTGTTAAAGACTGGGATTTTTTTAATTTTGGGAGAAGTAAAGGCGATTGTTCGTTGTCCAGGCCACATCACACCATCGTAAACGTGGGCCTCAGAAACAGATGACCTTTACATCATCTGCTCTTAGACCCTATGGTCTGAAAGGGTAATTATATCTGTTTGTGGTAGATTCGTGAGATCGTACGTCTGTGTAGAATCGTACCCATTGTGAGAGATATTTCACTCAGTAGACACCTCCTACTGCTTCTCATATTGTCTATATGGTTCTACAATAAAAAATCTACAAGTGATCTAAATCACCATTAAATATAAACCCATTTTTTTTTAAAGTTAAACATTTCTCTATTCTCAGCTCAATCATTGGCGGATCAATTCGGCATGCAGTATATAGAGACCAGCGCCAAAGAGGCCCAAAACGTCCAGGCAGTGTTTGACGTCATGGCGGACACCATCGTCAGGTCCAAGAGGCAGCTCAACTACGTCATGGCGCCCGACGTCATGACCCAGTCGTTCAGGCTGGACTCCAAAGACGTGACCCCCGTTTATTCCTGCTACACTGGTAGTGGCTATTGCTACTGACCAGATATGTGCAACTGATAGGCTATGTAATATTGACCTGAAATGTTCACTGGCCATTGCTGTTCGACTGAAATCTGTTCTCTGACGTAATATGACCTGCTGACGTAGCCATTGTTCAACTGACGTAATAAACTCTACTGACGTAAGATGTTATGCTGACGTAATATGACCTGCTGACGTAGCCATTGTTCTACTGATGTAATAAACTCTACTGACGTAAGATGTTATGCTGACGTTATATGACCTGCTGACGTAGCCATTTTTCTACTGATGTAATAATAAGTTCTACTGACGCAAAATGTTCCACCGACATGATATGATGACTGTAAATACTGACATATGTTCCATTGACATGATATAAAATGCTAACGGCATAATCTATACAACAAACTTATAGATCCAACTGATGTAAAATCTGTACATTGAACACGCTATGTCCAATACAAACTTTTGACAACCTGTACAGACTAAAGGTGCACACAGAAGACGGGAACAATAGATGCACTTTTAATGAAAAAAATTGAGATTTTTTTTCAGTCGCGAAAAAAACTATTATTTAGCTAGATATTTTGTTTGCTGTATATTGAATGTATGCTTTTTTTTTTATATAACACTTCCTAAATGTAATCAAAAGATGGGGTTATTATTATTTTTTTATGTTATGTCTTGTTACGTCAAGAAATTACATTGACTATTTCCCAATAAAAAAATATGAGGACGCGAATAGACAGATATTGCTGTTGTTGTTGCGTTCTGTCCTTCCACGCTGTGTCTGATGCAGATAAACTAAACGGAGGTAATACGGACATAAAGAAATCCAATAACACAGCCAAAAACAGAAGTTAGTCGACGCTGATACTGAGTGTCGAACAAGAAGTTGAATAATGACGAAGGGAACTGTCGAATGTCGTCAAGCTAAATCACTACGTTCATAATAACTGCCTCTCTGTAAGACCATCAAAAGCTGTTTCTATTTCGCTATTCCTTCTCAAAACCTAGTCTAGTTTTTTTTATTAGTCGCGTCACTATTTACGAAAAAAAAAAAAAAAAAACGAATTCATAATCGTGGCATAATACTGGGCATTATTTTTTTTTTAAATATCCCAATCAGTAGCGGTGCTACAGTAATTCCCTGTTTAGGGTGGTCGAGAGTGTTATGATTTTATTCAACAGCAAGTAAGATGTTGTACCATTAGATTTGTTTTGTCCTTACTGAGGGTTTGAATGAAGCACCCTACTTCCCCCCTTCTCCTGATGCTATCTCTATTAACTGTTTGATCTTTATTTCATTCATTCTTTTGTCATCCCTAATGACAGCATTCAAAATACATTTTTTTTTTACAAATTAGTTTCTGTTTACTTCTTACTAACATCCATTCATGGCTGGTCATGAGAGATGTTAACGTTAAGTTATCATTCCTTTTTTTTTTTTATCTTATCTTATCTTATATATTGCAGCTATCTCTCGGCCACTTCCCACTACAATCTTATTTTAGGTTATCTATTAGAATATCGTTACACACAAAATCTACAATGTGTGTCATATAACTTATATAATATACATATTCGATTTATATTCATATGATAAGTTTGATAATTCGAGGTAAAGACATACATTCCTTTTTTAATTCCCCTTTCAGAAAAAGTACAATCTTTAGATGTTTGTTGAATGCATAGACATAAATAAATATAGACTGGCCGAAGGAAGTAACTTCCTGTAACTTGAAAACATGTATATCTATTGTATTCGGATTTCCGAATTATGAAAAATTACATGATCTTCATTCTTAGAGATTAAACAAAACTACACTGCCTCCTTATTTACAATATATATAAATGTGTGGCTGAAATAGATATGAATACTTAACTTTTATACTGCTCATAAATGCTGTATAATAAAGTACACAAAATTGCAAGTCACAAATTTTCGTTTCATAAAACTCTTTAATCGGCCAGTCTATATTTATATATGTCTATGGTTGAATGTTAAAAAAATAATTTCTTCCTTTACACTTTCGCCTTTCAGTTTTAATGAACATTTTTGTTTATATTTTATGTTTTATACATAATTTATTTTTCACTTTGTTTTAAACATTTATCTCTACAATGCATTTACGTCACGGGATTTTACACATTTTTAATTCTTGAACATTTAGGATGCACAAACCGTATAATAATTATCATATTTTGTAATGATTTGATTCGGTTCTTTGCTCAGAATATATATCTCAGTGATATTTTTGAGTTTGATTGTCAAAACACTGTTCTATATTATATATCAATTACAACATTTGTACAAACAAAAATTATAATAAATTTCAATTTTTAAAATTCAGATTTATTTTCTCAAACTGTTTATAAAAAATAAAAAGATATTACTTTGATAAATGTATAGTTTTTTAAACAGTATATTTAGTCTCTTAGGATGAATTCAATCATTTTAGACCGGAAGTACTAGGGTTAGCAGACGCCTACACGCCCAAAGGTGGACGGAAAGAAGAACATATTCTTACAAGTAAAAAAAAAAGAAAAGAAGACAATGTTAACTTAAATACAAGAGATCAGATGCTATCTGAAGAAAATGTTAGAGATCAGATACTATCTGAAGAAAATGTTAGACATCAGATACTATCTGAAGAAAATGTTAGACATCAGATACTATCTGAAGAAAATGTTAGAGATCAGATACTATCTGAAGAAAATGTTAGAGATCAGAAGCTATCTGAAGAACATGTTAGAGATCAGATGCTATCTGAAAAACATGTTAGAGATCAGATACTATCTGAAGAAAATGTTAGAGATCAGATACTATCTGAAGAACATGTTAGAGATCAGATACTATCTGAAGAACATGTTAGAGATCAGATGCTATCTGAAGAACATGTTAGAGATCAGATACTATCTGAAGAAAATGTTAGAGATCAGATACTATCTGAAGAAAATGTTAGAGATCAGATACTATCTGAAGAACATGTTAGAGATCAGATACTATCTGAAGAAAATGTTAGAGATCAGATACTATCTGAAGAAAATGTTAGAGATCAGATACTATCTGAAGAAAATGTTAGAGATCAGATGCTATCTGAAGAAAATGTTAGAGATCAGATACTATCTGAAGAAAATGTTAGAGATCAGATGCTATCTGAAGAACATGTTAGAGATCAGATACTATCTGAAGAAAATGTTAGAGATCAGATACTATCTGAAGAAAATGTTAGAGATCAGATACTATCTGAAGAAAATGTTAGAGATCAGATGCTATCTGAAGAACATGTTAGAGATCAGATACTATCTGAAGAAAATGTTAGAGATCAGATACTATCTGAAGAAAATGTTAGAGATCAGATACTATCTGAAGAAAATGTTAGAGATCAGATGCTATCTGAAGAACATGTTAGAGATCAGATACTATCTGAAGAAAATGTTAGAGATCAGATACTATCTGAAGAAAATGTTAGAGATCAGATACTATCTGAAGAACATGTTAGAGATCAGATGCTATCTGAAGAAAATGTTAGAGATCAGAAGCTATCTGAAGAAAATGTTAGAGATCAGATGCTATCTGAAGAAAATGTTAGAGATCAGATGCTATCTGAAGAACATGTTAGAGATCAGATGCTATCTGAAGAACATGTTAGAGATCAGATACTATCTGAAAAAAATGTTAGAGATCAGATACTATCTGAAGAAAATGTTAGAGATCAGATACTATCTGAAGAACATGTTAGAGATCAGATGCTATCTGAAGAAAATGTTAGAGATCAGATACTATCTGAAGAACATCTTAGAGATCAGATACTATCTGAAGAAAATGTTAGAGATCAGATACTATCTGAAGAAAATGTTAGAGATCAGATACTATCTGAAGAAAATGTTAGAGATCAGATACTATCTGAAGAAAATGTTAGAGATCAGATACTATCTGAAGAACATGTTAGAGATCAGATACTATCTGAAGAAAATGTTAGAGATCAGAAGCTATCTGAAGAAAATGTTAGAGATCAGATACTATCTGAAGAAAATGTTAGAGATCAGATACTATCTGAAGAAAATGTTAGAGATCAGATACTATCTGAAGAAAATGTTAGAGATCAGATACTATCTGAAGAAAATGTTAGAGATCAGATGCTATCTGAAGAACATGTTAGAGATCAGATACTATCTGAAGAAAATGTTAGAGATCAGATACTATCTGAAGAAAATGTTAGAGATCAGATACTATCTGAAGAAAATGTTAGAGATCAGAAGCTATCTGAAGAAAATGTTAGAGATCAGATACTATCTGAAGAAAATGTTAGAGATCAGATACTATCTGAAGAAAATGTTAGAGATCAGATGCTATCTGAAGAACATGTTAGAGATCAGATACTATCTGAAGAACATCTTAGAGATTAGATACTATCTGAAGAAAATGTTAGAGATCAGATACTATCTGAAGAAAATGTTAGAGATCAGAAGCTATCTGAAGAACATGTTAGAGATCAGATACTATCTGAAGAACATGTTAGAGATCAGATGCTATCTGAAGAAAATGTTAGAGATCAGATACTATCTGAAGAACATCTTAGAGATCAGATGCTATCTGAAGAACATGTTAGAGATCAGATACTATCTGAAGAACATGTTAGAGATCAGATACTATCTGAAGAACATGTTAGAGATCAGATACTATCTGAAGAAAATGTTAGAGATCAGAAGCAATCTGAAGAACATCTTAGAGATCAGATGCTATCTGAAGAACATGTTAGAGATCAGATACTATCTGAAGAACATGTTAGAGATTAGATACTATCTGAAGAAAATGTTAGAGATCAGAAGCAATCTGAAGAACATCTTAGAGATCAGATGCTATCTGAAGAACATGTTAGAGATCAGATACTATCTGAAGAACATGTTAGAGATCAGATACTATCTGAAGAACATCTTAGAGATCAGATACTATCTGAAGAAAATGTTAGAGATCAGATACTATCTGAAGAAAATGTTAGAGATCAGAAGCAATCTGAAGAACATGATAGAGATCAGATACTATCTGAAGAAAATGTTAGAGATCAGATACTATCTGAAGAAAATGTTAGAGATCAGATACTATCTGAAGAAAATGTTAGAGATCAGATACTATCTGAAGAAAATGTTAGAGATCAGATACTATCTGAAGAACATGTTAGAGATCAGATACTATCTGAAGAAAATGTTAGAGATCAGATACTATCTGAAGAAAATGTTAGAGATCAGATACTATCTGAAGAAAATGTTAGAGATCAGATGCTATCTGAAGAAAATGTTAGAGATCAGATACTATCTGAAGAAAATGTTAGAGATCAGATGCTATCTGAAGAACATGTTAGAGATCAGATACTATCTGAAGAAAATGTTAGAGATCAGATACTATCTGAAGAAAATGTTAGAGATCAGATACTATCTGAAGAAAATGTTAGAGATCAGATGCTATCTGAAGAACATGTTAGAGATCAGATACTATCTAAAGAAAATGTTAGAGATCAGATACTATCTGAAGAAAATGTTAGAGATCAGATACTATCTGAAGAAAATGTTAGAGATCAGATGCTATCTGAAGAACATGTTAGAGATCAGATACTATCTGAAGAAAATGTTAGAGATCAGATACTATCTGAAGAAAATGTTAGAGATCAGATACTATCTGAAGAACATGTTAGAGATCAGATGCTATCTGAAGAAAATGTTAGAGATCAGAAGCTATCTGAAGAAAATGTTAGAGATCAGATGCTATCTGAAGAAAATGTTAGAGATCAGATGCTATCTGAAGAACATGTTAGAGATCAGATGCTATCTGAAGAACATGTTAGAGATCAGATACTATCTGAAAAAAATGTTAGAGATCAGATACTATCTGAAGAAAATGTTAGAGATCAGATACTATCTGAAGAACATGTTAGAGATCAGATGCTATCTGAAGAAAATGTTAGAGATCAGATACTATCTGAAGAACATCTTAGAGATCAGATACTATCTGAAGAAAATGTTAGAGATCAGATACTATCTGAAGAAAATGTTAGAGATCAGATACTATCTGAAGAAAATGTTAGAGATCAGATACTATCTGAAGAAAATGTTAGAGATCAGATACTATCTGAAGAACATGTTAGAGATCAGATACTATCTGAAGAAAATGTTAGAGATCAGAAGCTATCTGAAGAAAATGTTAGAGATCAGATACTATCTGAAGAAAATGTTAGAGATCAGATACTATCTGAAGAAAATGTTAGAGATCAGATACTATCTGAAGAAAATGTTAGAGATCAGATACTATCTGAAGAAAATGTTAGAGATCAGATGCTATCTGAAGAACATGTTAGAGATCAGATACTATCTGAAGAAAATGTTAGAGATCAGATACTATCTGAAGAAAATGTTAGAGATCAGATACTATCTGAAGAAAATGTTAGAGATCAGAAGCTATCTGAAGAAAATGTTAGAGATCAGATACTATCTGAAGAAAATGTTAGAGATCAGATACTATCTGAAGAAAATGTTAGAGATCAGATGCTATCTGAAGAACATGTTAGAGATCAGATACTATCTGAAGAACATGTTAGAGATCAGATACTATCTGAAGAACATCTTAGAGATTAGATACTATCTGAAGAAAATGTTAGAGATCAGATACTATCTGAAGAAAATGTTAGAGATCAGAAGCTATCTGAAGAACATGTTAGAGATCAGATACTATCTGAAGAACATGTTAGAGATCAGATGCTATCTGAAGAAAATGTTAGAGATCAGATACTATCTGAAGAACATCTTAGAGATCAGATGCTATCTGAAGAACATGTTAGAGATCAGATACTATCTGAAGAACATGTTAGAGATCAGATACTATCTGAAGAACATGTTAGAGATCAGATACTATCTGAAGAAAATGTTAGAGATCAGAAGCAATCTGAAGAACATCTTAGAGATCAGATGCTATCTGAAGAACATGTTAGAGATCAGATACTATCTGAAGAACATGTTAGAGATTAGATACTATCTGAAGAAAATGTTAGAGATCAGAAGCAATCTGAAGAACATCTTAGAGATCAGATGCTATCTGAAGAACATGTTAGAGATCAGATACTATCTGAAGAACATGTTAGAGATCAGATACTATCTGAAGAACATCTTAGAGATCAGATACTATCTGAAAAAAATGTTAGAGATCAGATACTATCTGAAGAAAATGTTAGAGATCAGAAGCAATCTGAAGAACATGATAGAGATCAGATACTATCTGAAGAAAATGTTAGAGATCAGATACTATCTGAAGAAAATGTTAGAGATCAGATACTATCTGAAGAAAATGTTAGAGATCAGATACTATCTGAAGAAAATGTTAGAGATCAGATACTATCTGAAGAACATGATAGAGATCAGATGCTATCTGAAGAAAATGTTAGAGATCAGATACTATCTGAAGAACATGTTAGAGATCAGATGCTATCTGAAGAAAATGTTAGAGATCAGATACTATCTGTAGAACATCTTTGAGATCAGATGCTATCTGAAGAACATGTTAGAGATCAGATACTATCTGAAGAACATGTTAGAGATCAGATACTATATGAAGAACATGTTAGAGATCAGATACTATCTGAAGAAAATGTTAGAGATCAGAAGCAATATGAAGAACATCTTAGAGATCAGATGCTATCTGAAGAACATGTTAGAGATCAGATACTATCTGAAGAACATGTTAGAGATCAGATACTATCTGAAGAAAATGTTAGGGATCAGAAGCAATCTGAAGAACATCTTAGAGATCAGATGCTATCTGAAGAACATGTTAGAGATCAGATACTATCTGAAGAACATGTTAGAGATCAGATACTATCTGAAGAACATCTTAGAGATCAGATACTATCTGAAGAAAATGTTAGAGATCAGATACTATCTGAAGAAAATGTTAGAGATCAGATACTATCTGAAGAAAATGTTAGAGATCAGATGCTATCTGAAGAACATGTTAGAGATCAGATACTATCTGAAGAAAATGTTAGAGATCAGATACTATCTGAAGAAAATGTTAGAGATCAGATACTATCTGAAGAAAATGTTAGAGATTAGATGCTATCTGAAGAACATGTTAGAGATCAGATACTATCTGAAGAAAATGTTAGAGATCAGATACTATCTGAAGAAAATGTTAGAGATCAGATACTATCTGAAGAACATGTTAGAGATCAGATGCTATCTGAAGAAAATGTTAGAGATCAGAAGCTATCTGAAGAAAATGTTAGAGATCAGATGCTATCTGAAGAAAATGTTAGAGATCAGATGCTATCTGAAGAACATGTTAGAGATCAGATGCTATCTGAAGAACATGTTAGAGATCAGATACTATCTGAAAAAAATGTTAGAGATCAGATACTATCTGAAGAACATGTTAGAGATCAGATACTATCTGAAGAACATGTTAGAGATCAGATGCTATCTGAAGAAAATGTTAGAGATCAGATACTATCTGAAGAACATCTTAGAGATCAGATACTATCTGAAGAAAATGTTAGAGATCAGATACTATCTGAAGAAAATGTTAGAGATCAGATACTATCTGAAGAAAATGTTAGAGATCAGATACTATCTGAAGAAAATGTTAGAGATCAGATACTATCTGAAGAACATGTTAGAGATCAGATACTATCTGAAGAAAATGTTAGAGATCAGAAGCTATCTGAAGAAAATGTTAGAGATCAGATACTATCTGAAGAAAATGTTAGAGATCAGATACTATCTGAAGAAAATGTTAGAGATCAGATACTATCTGAAGAACATGTTAGAGATCAGATACAATCTGACGAAAATGTTAGAGATCAGATGCTATCTGAAGAACATGTTAGAGATCAGATACTATCTGAAGAAAATGTTAGAGATCAGATACTATCTGAAGAAAATGTTAGAGATCAGATACTATCTGAAGAAAATGTTAGAGATCAGAAGCTATCTGAAGAACATCTTAGAGATCAGATGCTATCTGAAGAAAATGTTAGAGATCAGATACTATCTGAAGAAAATGTTAGAGATCAGATACTATCTGAAGAAAATGTTAGAGATCAGAAGCTATCTGAAGAACATCTTAGAGATCAGATGCTATCTGAAGAACATGTTAGAGATCAGATACTATCTGAAGAAAATGTTAGAGATCAGATACTATCTGAAGAAAATGTTAGAGATCAGATACTATCTGAAGAAAATGTTAGAGATCAGATGCTATCTGAAGAACATGTTAGAGATCAGATACTATCTGAAGAACATGTTAGAGATCAGATACTATCTGAAGAACATCTTAGAGATTAGATACTATCTGAAGAAAATGTTAGAGATCAGATACTATCTGAAGAAAATGTTAGAGATCAGAAGCTATCTGAAGAACATGTTAGAGATCAGATACTATCTGAAGAACATGTTAGAGATCAGATGCTATCTGAAGAAAATGTTAGAGATCAGATACTATCTGAAGAACATCTTAGAGATCAGATGCTATCTGAAGAACATGTTAGAGATCAGATACTATCTGAAGAACATGTTAGAGATCAGATACTATCTGAAGAACATGTTAGAGATCAGATACTATCTGAAGAAAATGTTAGAGATCAGAAGCAATCTGAAGAACATCTTAGAGATCAGATGCTATCTGAAGAACATGTTAGAGATCAGATACTATCTGAAGAACATGTTAGAGATCAGATACTATCTGAAGAAAATGTTAGAGATCAGAAGCAATCTGAAGAACATCTTAGAGATCAGATGCTATCTGAAGAACATGTTAGAGATCAGATACTATCTGAAGAACATGTTAGAGATCAGATACTATCTGAAGAACATCTTAGAGATCAGATACTATCTGAAGAAAATGTTAGAGATCAGATACTATCTGAAGAAAATGTTAGAGATCAGAAGCAATCTGAAGAACATGATAGAGATCAGATACTATCTGAAGAAAATGTTAGAGATCAGATACTATCTGAAGAAAATGTTAGAGATCAGATACTATCTGAAGAACATGTTAGAGATCAGATGCTATCTGAAGAAAATGTTAGAGATCAGATACTATCTGTAGAACATCTTTGAGATCAGATGCTATCTGAAGAACATGTTAGAGATCAGATACTATCTGAAGAACATGTTAGAGATCAGATACTATCTGAAGAACATGTTAGAGATCAGATACTATCTGAAGAACATGTTAGAGATCAGATACTATCTGAAGAAAATGTTAGAGATCAGAAGCAATATGAAGAACATCTTAGAGATCAGATGCTATCTGAAGAACATGTTAGAGATCAGATACTATCTGAAGAACATGTTAGAGATCAGATACTATCTGAAGAAAATGTTAGAGATCAGAAGCAATCTGAAGAACATCTTAGAGATCAGATGCTATCTGAAGAACATGTTAGAGATCAGATACTATCTGAAGAACATGTTAGAGATCAGATACTATCTGAAAAAAATCTTAGAGATCAGATACTATCTGAAGAAAATGTTAGAGATCAGATACTATTCGAAGAAAATGTTAGAGATCAGAAGCAATCTGAAGAACATGATAGAGATCAGATACTATCTGAAGAAAATGTTAGAGATCAGATACTATCTGAAGAAAATGTTAGAGATCAGATACTATCTGAAGAAAATGTTAGAGATCAGATACTATCTGAAGAAAATGTTAGAGATCAGATACTATCTGAAGAACATCTTAGAGATCAGATACTATCTGAAGAAAATGTTAGAGATCAGATGCTATCTGAAGAAAATGTTAGAGATCAGATACTATCTGAAGAAAATGTTAGAGATCAGATACTATCTGAAGAACATCCTAGAGATCAGATACTATCTGAAGAAAATGTTAGAGATCAGATACTATCTGAAGAAAATGTTAGAGATCAGATACTATCTGAAGAAAATGTTAGAGATCAGATACTATCTGAAGAACATCTTAGAGATCAGATACTATCTGAAGAAAATGTTAGAGATCAGATGCTATCTGAAGAAAATGTTAGAGATCAGATAC
Organism: Biomphalaria sudanica; assembly: GCA_036873155.1. NCBI lineage: Eukaryota > Metazoa > Mollusca > Gastropoda > Planorbidae > Biomphalaria > Biomphalaria sudanica. Next base: position 6,055 of record JAZGLO010000512.1, on the reverse strand, counting down.
TATCTGAAGAAAATGTTAGAGATCAGATACTATCTGAAGAACATCTTAGAGATCAGATACTATCTGAAGAAAATGTTAGAGATTAGATACTATCTGAAGAAAATGTTAGAGATCAGAAGCTATCTGAAGAACATCTTAGAGATCAGATGCTATCTGAAGAACATGTTAGAGATCAGATACTATCTGAAGAAAATGTTAGAGATCTGAAGATTATTTTGTTTCATGTGAGTAACTTGATGTTCCATGTTCTAATTTACAGTATTATTTTATCTTATATATTACAGACTTTACCTCACACGAGAAGATAATTACGTTCTACGCATTTCATGTGTCAATCTAGTCATGCATGTTACTCCATCGTCCATCCCAGTGGCGCTACAGCTAACGGATGGCCCTGGCCCCCTGCTTGAGCACACCTCTCCACTATGATCTATCCTGTGCTTTACGTCTCCATGCCTCGATCTCTTAACTGCTGTAGAGCTGCCTCTACGTCTGCCTTCTGTTTTTTTGCCAGTGCACAACCTTTGCTCCTCTTGTTGTCTGGCATTCTTTCGAGGTGACCTGCCCCAATTGGTCTCCTTTGATTTCCGTCACTACGGAGGGATCTTATACAAGCTGGTATATTTCTAGGTTGGTGCGAATCCTCCATCCGGTTTCTTCATGCATGGCAACATACATTTTTCTGATTCCTTCCCAGACGTTTAGCAGATTTTCTGTTAATCAATCAATTACGAACTCTGCTAAGTCGTTGGTATTCCTGACTGATTCAAGCAACCCATTCCATTCTCTAATGGCACTAGTAAAGATTGAGCACTTGAATAAATGTGTTCTAGTGTAGATTGTGCACTTGAATAAATGTGTTCTAGTGTAGATTGAGCACTTGAATAAATGTGTTCTAGTGTAAGGAATAAGAGATTTACTGACATGCTTCATAGTCTTATCTTTTTTTTTCCTCAATAAAACTCTTCAAATAATTTCTGGCTATCTAAGTTTAAAAAGGCTCTTTTCTCTGCCACATTATAATCTGACGTTTGAAGCTTGCTCCCTTCTTTACGTGAAAACCATTACACCCATGCAGATCTTCATCCTAGACGTCTCACCGATCCCAGATCTTTTTATTAGTTGTTCGCCCAAACCTGCTGAAAAGAAGGTTGGGGGGGGGGGGGGCTAGTGAAAACAGGTAAGCGCAAATGTCAAGCCGTGTTGACAAACTTGAGAATGACAAGCAAACACTACCTGATTGTTGTGGTGCAGATGTTTACCTGGGATAGGTGACCAGGCAGGAGGCCCACATGCACATCCAGAAAGAACGCGATCAGTCGGATGACATCAGCACGCTTTGTGTGAGTGTGTGTGTGAGAGAGAGGATACGTGTTCGTGTGTGTGTGTGGCATGTGCTTTGCTCTCCTTTTTATAACCTGTTGGTCAATACCTTCGTGTCCCTCCAACTAAATATGTAATAGGATACTCATTAATCGTGTGGGGGAGAAATGTAGCCATTACAATAGAGAAACAACAGATAAACTAAAACAAAACATATCCATCGCAAACAACATTGGTGTCAGACCGAGACCAGTCGTTATAGAGGGCCTCAAGACTGACCTGCAACGTCACTAGCTGTCGGCAGTTTAGACCAATAGCTCGCTGCCACGCCGTACAGACCTATGATGTCCTAGACCAACAATAATAAATCCGTGCGATTACAAATATTTTTACCAACTGTTTTTGCTTAGAGCTATTTCATGCTTTTATCTTGCTCAATACGCTTTGATCCTATCACTTTTCTGGACCAGTTGGTAAAATGGAAAAGGGGGGGGGGGGAGAGAAAGACAGGGATCTCTGGGTAAATTATATCGTAATCGATTTTGAAATGCATTAGCAACAAAAAAAAAAAATAAGTGGGTACGGCCTGAATTCGAACTTATGGCTCACGATTTCTCAAGCCAATATACTAACTACTCTGCTAGTGAAGTGCTTACGGCTATAGACGATTATAAAAAAATATGTTGTTTATTTCAAACTTACTTTAAAGCGGTAGCGGTAACCCATAAAAGGGACTATTCCAGCTTATACAACCACTTCAGTCAAGTATATTTTTTCCCTTGTTCCAGATACCAAACAAAAATATTTAATTACCAATTAACTAATTGTTGTTGTTTTTTTATTGATTCTTGTGTTGTCAGGGGAAAGAAATAACTGTAAAATTTCAGCTTGATCCGAGATTGGGTGTGGAAGAAATAACGTGTACAAACTTATTACCAGACAGACAGACAGACAGAGTTGATAGAAGCTTTGTAAAAAAAATAAAAACAGCTTAAAAGACAATTGAACAGTCTATAACTAATGGTTTTGAAAATGAACTAGATAAATCACGTTATCAAGCACCTAAGGATCATTTCAAAACAACTGAACAAACATAAAACAACTAAACACACATAAAAACAACTGAACAAACATAAAACAACTAAACACACATAAAAACAACTGAACACACATAAAAACAACTCAACGCACATAAAAACAACTAACACACATAAAAACAACTGAAAACTCATAAAAACAAAACAAAAACAAAAGGTTGATGAACAGCTTTTCGAACAACTTTTAAATAGCTAAAAACAAACAACAACTTAACAGATAACTTGACACCAAGGATACTTATGATAAACATTTTAGCCAGCAACAGGGCTCATAATCTCAGCCACAGACTTTTCAAGAGATTGATTTGTACACTTCAAAAAGGTTTGAAGGGAGACGCTATTGTAAACATTTCAAATCCTTGATGCCAATTCAAAGTCGGGGATAGATCGCCATTTAGACAAAGTAGAGAGGACGCTCAGTCATAATGAATGTGAACAGGAATAAAAATAGGAAAATAAATGGTCGTTAGATAAGCTCGTTTATTTTTTAAACATCAACATCACATTACAGTGGATCCCTGGACACATTGGCGTCATGGGAAATGAAAGGGCAGATAAGCTTTCAAAGGCAGGATCATCTATGGAACAACCAGATAGACCTGTTAACTACCTCACCCTAAGGTCAATGTTAATCAACAACCACAAAGAGGATTGGCTCATCAATCGGCAACAGGAAACTCAGGCAGAGCCATGTACAAAGACAGTGTTAACTTCCTCCCTCACAAAGAACAATCTACAATCTTCCAACTAAGGACAAGACACACACCTCTGTTAAATTACCATCTCAATAAAATAAATCCCACACAACTCCCCTTTGTAGACACTGCGCCCACCCATATGAAACCGTACACCATATCCTTTTTGAATACCCATTTCTGATCCACCTTAGGCAGACCCTACTACCACTCCAGCCCAACATAACCAACAGCATGTACGGCAGTGCTGAACAACTGAAGAAAACTGCACACTATTTTTCCTTGGTACTGTCTGCAAAAAAGCTGACAGCTCAGTAGCAAAAAGCAGGCCAGAACAAGAAGAAGAATCTCCAGTGGAGTATTGGAACGCAACAGCATCTCACCATCGGACTGTTCTGGGCAATTCTCCTCAGTTGGGTCCATCGTCATGTCCTCCAATCAGTTGGGTCCATCGTCATGTCCTCCAATCAGTTGGGTCCATCGTCATGTCCTCCAATCAGTTGGGTCCATCGTCATGTCCTCCAATCAGTTGGATCCATCGTCATGTCCTCCAATCAGTTGGGTCCATCGTCATGTCCTCCAATCAGTTGGGTCCATCGTCATGTCCTCCAATCAGTTGGGTCCATCGTCCTGTCCCCCAATCAGTTGGGTCCATGTCCATCCTGCCTTCTTATGTTCTTGTTTCGCTGATCTCCAACACGTTGTCTTTGATCTTTCAGAGTTTCTCTTTCCCTTTGGCTTCCAGTGTAGATCACATTTCGCAATGTCTTCTGTTCTCGCATTTCAAGGTTTATAGGAATAACTTCAATGACTTAAAAAGACCAGGTTGGCGATACAGCTTTCAAAACTCAATCAATTGATACCAAGAAGTATCACCAAAAACAATATTCAAAGGTCAAAGGTTACGATATTTGTTTTTCTTTCTTTAATATAGCTTACAATCGCCTGTGTGGCTTGAAGTTGTTTATTTTCGCACAGTCTTTCTATCTCAATGCCGAAAACAGCCCCGGGACAAAAGCACACACAAACACACTTGATGGACCTAACGTCTTCCAGGCACGTATCCGTACCGCCAGCCCGACCAGCGTGACAGTGACCTAGATGAAGTCGTCAGAGTTTACTGACCCAAAGATGAAAACCTAAAAAAAAATAGTTTTCCCACGGTCGATTTTATTTTAAACTTTCTATTAGACTTTAGGTAGATCTTGACCTGTATTGAGTTGAATAACTTGGTCTCATCTCTGGATATGTATCCACTAACATAGTGTTCCATGTCAATATCCTTAAAAAAAAATTGTTTAGCGCCTTTTGAAAAAATAATTAATTAAAACATTGGACATTATAATAATAAAAATATTAAAGATTATAATAATTTAATTTAATTTATAGAGCGCTGGTAAGAAACTTAATGTAGATTCAAGGCGATGTGATAACATAACAAACTTAAACACGAGAGTTTGAATGGCAAAGTAAAATTGACAAAAGTTAAATGTTTGTTTGTAAAATGTTTGACATGTTTCGGATGTTCCTTCAGAGTTGAAGAAGAGTTTACTTCCTAGTCCAAAACTCCCGCAGGACGACGGGGGATGGGAGCGGGCAGGGTTTGAACCCTCGACCGTCGATAAATCTGAACGACAGTCCAGCGCGCAAACCGCACGACCAGGCAGCCATCCGTTATGTACATAGATCCTTGTTATATCGGTCAGACCATTTGTCCCCTTTAAGCTGTCCTTTGAAACAAAAATTTGAAGAATAAAATCGATCCTTACTTCAAATAAAAATAAAATCCTATTGATTGGGATCGTTATTGAACAAAAAAATAAGGCCAGGATAGAATCGAACCCACAACATTTGCGTTATTAGCACGATGCTTTATCAATTTCGCTGCCAGGTTCGGATCTCCAGACTCTCATCTTTTGACGAATATTATGCTTCCACGATAACAAGAGTGAAAGCTAATTGTTTGAATTATAACCCAGTTTTCACAAAGCTTATGTTAACTCCAGCTAATTGTTTGAATTATAACCCAGTTTTCACAAAGCTTATGTTAACTCCAGCTAATAGTTTGAATTAAAACCCAGTTTTCACAAAGCTTATGTTAACTCCAGCTAATTGTTTGAATTAAAACCCAATTTTCACAAAGCTTATGTTAACTCCAGCTAATAGTTTGAATTACAACCCTATTTTCACAAAGCTTATGTTAACTCCAGCTAATAGTTTGAATTACAACCCTATTTTCACAAAGCTTATGTTAACTCCAGCTAATAGTTTGAATTATAACCCAGTTTTCACAAAGCTTATGTTAACTCCAGCTAATTGTTTGAATTATAACCCAGTTTTCACAAAGCTTATGTTAACTCCAGCTAATAGTTTGAATTAAAACCCAGTTTTCACAAAGCTTATGTTAACTCCAGCTAATTGTTTGAATTAAAACCAAATTTTCACAAAGCTTATGTTAACTCCAGCTAATAGTTTGAATTACAACCCTATTTTCACAAAGCTTATGTTAACTCCAGCTAATTGTTTGAATTATAACCCAGTTTTCACAAAGCTTATGTTAACTCCAGCTAATTGTTTGAATTATAACCCAGTTTTCACAAAGCTGATGTTAACTCCAGCAAATTGTTTGAATTATAACCCAGTTTTCACAAAGCTTATGTTAACTCCAGCTAATTGTTTGAATTAAAACCCAATTTTCACAAAGCTTATGTTAACTCCAGCTAATAGTTTGAATTAAAACCCAGTTTTCACAAAGCTTATGTTAACTCCAGCTAATTGTTTGAATTAAAACCCAATTTTCACAAAGCTTATGTTAACTCCAGCTAATAGTTTGAATTACAACCATATTTTCACAAAGCTTATGTTAACTCCAGCTAATAGTTTGAATTACAACCCTATTTTCACAAAGCTTATGTTAACTCCAGCTAATAGTTTGAATTA
>JAZGLO010000511.1:0-16684 GCA_036873155.1 Biomphalaria sudanica | reverse complement strand
ACTCATACAACTAAATACACACATGCAAGTCCTTACATCTAAACTCACACACACAACTATATATACAGACAAACACAAACGTATTAGCACACACACAACTAAAGACACACACTTGCAAGTCCTTACATCTAAACTCACACACACACACAACTATACACACACACACACAAACATATTAGCACACACACAACTATAACTATACACACACAAACATATTAGCGCACATACAAGTCCTTACATCTAAACTCACACACCCAACTTTATAAACACACACACACACAACTAAATGCACACACATACAAGTCCTTACATCTAAACACACAAACACAAACATATTAGCACACATACAACTAAATACACACACATACAAGTCCCTATATCTAAACACACGCACATCTCATAATAAGCTTATCGATTCCTTACCCCATACTCTCCATTGATAATTGTTTCAGCAGGGCCGGTCTTAGGCCAATTCGACCGATTGCCATATTGGACTGCGCGCCTGGCAGGTCCCTGCAATTTAAAATTGTCCATATCACTATAAGTCATGTCTCACATTCCATGATGTAGGACTTAAAGGGTTAACATATTTAGCCTATTAAGTTTAAGGTGCTTCCTATGCATGTTGTATATTAAAGGTTTATATAATGATCTAATAAATACTAATAGTTGTTATTGCAAAAATGCAAATAATAATAAAAGAGAGCTTTGCAAACAACCATTTAATTTGGCGCCGCAATTCGTAAAGCCGTCCTCGATAGATTCCTTATTTAGGGATTCATTTGGACCATTACATATTATTATCAAATTGTATCGTTTTTTTTTTTTTTTTTTTTTTCAAGAAATTACAATTCATTTAATATCCACTAATTTGTAGACATTTAAAAAAAATAAAAATAAAACATGAGTGGTCAAGAAATTACAATTCATTTAATATCCACTAATTTGTAGACATTTAAAAAAAATAAAAATAAAACATGAGTGGTCAAGAAATTACAATTCATTTAATATCCACTAGTTTGTAGACATTTTAAAAAAATAAAAATAAAACATGAGTGGTCAAGAAATTACAATTCATTTAATATCCACTAATTTGTAGACATTTTAAAAAAAATAAAAATAAAAAAAAAACATGAGTGGTCAAGAAATTGTATTGCCATGTTAATCTGCATATTATTGCAAAGTAAAAGATGTCTCACAATGTCAAGCCTACCTTTGTTTGGACGACTTAAATAAGCTTAACACAGCTCTGCATATTTCTATTTTTCACTATCACTTTAAAAAACAATAACCCAGCTTCATTAATATTTCGCAACTGGTAAAACACCATATTCGGAAAGAATTTGTTTTAACTCTTCAACTATCATTGATATCGCTGAGTGACATCCAATCTTCCACAATGAAAAAAAAAAATGGTTCTATTTAAACAAACATTAGCAACTTATTGGAGCTTCACACGATAGACCAAACAATGTCAAGGACACTAAATAGAGCTTCACAGTTGTCAACTAAATATATTACAAAATAATTAAGCTATCATTTCAACAAAATCTCAAGGCATAGCAGTTTGATCTTTCTGTTGATGTTCCTTTATCGCTGCTAGTTAGTTACATATTTGTTTCCAAATAGATTTTTCGCCATAGAAGTAACAAAAGTTTGATTCTGCTTCGGAGCTAAAAAAAAATAGCCACGCCTTTAAAAAAAAACATACCTTAGCAGCACTTCCTTTATTTTGCACACCGGATACACCAAAAAGCTAGCTATTAATAGTTTTTCCCGCCATGTATGAAAATCTCCAATAGTAACTTAATGAGTTCCATCTTGTTTACTTATTGTTATTTCGACTTTCGCGATGAAGCAGTGGGAAATAAGGATCTCGGCGACCCCTTTTTACTATCCCCTACTCTGGCGCGACCCCCCCCCCCCTCCATAACATACACAGCAATAGAAGAATACACTAAATACAATCCATATTTTCGATGGTCTTAGGCGACCCCTGACAAATCGTCATTCGACCCCTTAAGGGGTCGCGACCCACAGGTTGAGAACCCCTGTTTTTAGAAGTATTTGTGTCAACAGTACTTCAACACACGACCTTTTTTTATTTCGACTGTAATCCCTTATCGATACTTATCATGCACTGAATGTCACCCAACATCTACATAACCACATATAATTTTGATGTTTTATATATAAAATTATTTTTTTTTTACATATAATTATCATTAATTTCTTTGAATGTGAAAAAGTGAACCATAAAAAAAAAATGTTTTTCAATAGAATTTATTTTCAACTCTTTCGTTTGCTTTTGTCTCTAGAGTTATTTTGTTGCGTTTAAGTTGTCAATCAGTCAGTAATGAGACGTCTGCATGCTGTTCTTAATCACGTGTGAATCACTTGTCATTATTGTAATTCCAATCAAAAAGTTTGGCTCTCATTAAAATTTAGAGCTAAAAGCTGAAACGACAAATATTGTTCTGGTGTGTTGAATACGCTTCTGTTATGCGACCATAGGCATAAATAAATATAGACTGGCCGATTAAAGAGTTTTATGAAACGAAAATGTGTGACTTGCAATTTTGTGTACTTTATTATACAGCATTTAGGAGCAGTATAAAAGTTAAGTATTCATATCTATTTCAGCCACACACCTATATATATATTGTAAATAAGGAGGCAGTGTAGTTTTGCTTTATCTTCAAGAGAGAAGATCATGCAATTTTTCCTAATTCGGAAATCCGACTACAATAGATATACATGTTTTCAAGTAACATGAAATTACTTCCTTCGGCCAGTCTATATTTATTTATGTCTATGTATGCGATGTTCTGAAAAAAAAATCTGGATTTAATTCTTTTTTGTTTTATTTATTTCTATTCATTAAAATTTATTTCTATTAATTTTTAATTAATTTGTATTAATTTTTTTTCTATTTATTTTCTAATTATTTTCTATTTCTTTTCTATTTAATTTTTATTATTTCAATTTATCTTCTATTTATTTTACGATAAACGAAACAAAATACATGCGATAAAGCACACATGACGGCAACAACAACAACAACAAAGAAACGGGACGAACCACGTTGTACTAGATGTGCATACGATAGGATCCAAGTCATGGGAAACCAAACACTAAAGGAATCTTGTCAGCCAAAATCTGGTGATACCATAACAGTGGTAACATATTCGGATTTACACCTCATAATTCCAATCTAGGTTACTGTTCTTAAAATGTGTTGTTCTTAAAATGTGTTCGTTATATCGGAGGGAGGGAGAGAGAGAGAGAGAATCTTCATATGAAATTCACAGGTTTCGCAATACTCTAGAATATTATTAGCTATTTCTAATCTTCCTCTTTCTTCTGTCCCTTTGTCTCTCTCTCTCTCTCTCTCTCTCTCTCTCTCTCTCTCTCTCTCTCTCTCTCTCTCTGGGCCTAGCCAGTGGGACTAAGAAACAAAAATCGGGACACAAAATAAAAATTCTGGTTACACCCAGATATCGGTACTTCATCGAAAAAGATTTTTGATTGAACTTTTGTCTATATCCGTGTTAGTGGATGTTTAATAAAGTGTTTATCAAAGATTCAGTGTGATTATAATGCCACGCTGTCTCTGCTACGTAGAAAACATGTGACGCTAACAGACGTTTTGTCAATTGTCGGTGTTTGCCAAGGGAAACTATTCATTAAGCCCTATACTGAATTTTTATTTAGCAGTTGTCTTCCTCTATTTAAAAAAAAAGACATGAAAAATCATTTGTACTGATCAATACACTATACTTACACTACGAAAAAAAAACGCATCATAGAAGAAATAAGGAATACAGTTTAATGCATAGTTAGCATTTAGTACCTCAACTGATGGCTATAGGCTAGACAAATCCACAACAGACGTCACTCTAGGCACAGCAACAGAAGAACTGAAAACAAAGGCAGCCACTTAAATCAATTTTATGTGGTTAGATTAGATAGATAGATAGATAGATAGATAGATAGATAGATAGATAGATAGATAGATAGATAGATAGATAGATAGATAGATAGATAGATAGACACTGGATAGATCCACATGGAAAGCAAGCATAAAGGAAGGGCCATGGATTGCAAAGGCGTGCACACAAGAAGGGTGAAAGTGCTGTAGCACGTGGTGGTTACAAAGAAGATTTTGTTGATCTACACAAAGAACTTTTCAACACTCTGTCCAAAGGAAAACAAGAGCCCTATGTCAATTTTGTAACTGAGGATGAAGTGACCTTGTTATTTAATAGAGCAGACGTAACAAAAGCTTCTGGACCAGACAAAATTAGTGGCAAGCTGATCAAGCTATGTGCGGAGCAAATCTCTTCTATCTTCTGTCACATCTTTAACCAATCATTGCAAACGTGCGTAATTCCACACATCTGGAAAACTTCAGAGATCATACCAGTGCCTAAGAAACCAAAAATAGATTGCTTCAATGATTTCCGCCCAGTAGCACTAACACCTATTGTTATGAAATGTTTTGAAAAATATATGCTAAAACAACTTGTAGCAAAAGTCAACAACAGCCTAGTCCCTCACCAATTTGCATACAAAGCAGCTAGAGGAACTGAGGATGCCATTCTATTGCTTTTGGACCAGCTTTATAAGCATCTCGATATACCCAAAACATACGCACGAGTCCTCTTCGTAGATTTCTCCTCGGCTTTCAATACCATACAGCCACAACTAATGATAAACAAACTGAGTAACTTAAATGTAAGCCCTTACTTACAAGCATGGGTTCTAAACTTTTTAACCCAACGGCCCCAGTATGTTAAAGTCAACAACACCAAATCGTCAACTCGAGTACTATGTACGGGTGCTCCACAAGGTTGTGTACTTTCTCCTGTACTATACACTCTTTACACTAATGACATAAGAAGCATCTATGACTCAGTTAAACTCATTAAATTTGCTGATGATACTGCCATAGTCGGTCTTATTTCAGGAGACGAAACTCAGTATCGAAGCTCGATAGAAGAGTTTACAAACTGGTGCACCGACAACTTTCTAAAACTGAATGTAACAAAAACTAAAGAACTTATAATAGATTTTAGAAAGAAAAAACATACTATACGTGAACTGCAAATAAACACTACATCTATAGAACAAGTAAAGGCATATAAATATCTAGGCGTTATCATCAACAACAAGCTTTCATAGGAAGACCACCTTGGAACTCTGACAAAGAAGGCAGCCCAGCGACTCTTTTTTCTATACAAACTCAATAGCTTTAAACTAAACAAGAAGATCCTTGAGACATTTTACCGCGCGACTATGCAGAGTCTGCTAACATACGGAATAACTTGTTGGCAAGGCAACGCCTCATCTAAACTGTTGCGACGTCAAGAAAAAATCATTAAAAAAGCATCTAAAATTACACTTACAACATTGCCACGTTTAAATGAGCTTTTTGAACAAAAGTGTCTAAGAAAAATCGAAAAAATCTTGGAAGACAACGGCCACCCGCTCCATCAGAACTACGCCAGGTCGTCGCGAAGTGGGCGACTGCTGTCAATCAAAACAAGAACGGAGCGGTACAAAAACTCGTTCGTACCTCACTCGGTCAGACTCTATCAGCGCCACTCATTGATCAGGGAACATGAAATGCACCAATATGCCTGTGTGTAGTCGCTGAATGAACTCTTTATGTTGTCTGTTGTATTTGTGTGTATTTTTTCTGTTGTGTTGTCTTTATATGAGAAAAGAGTCCTTGTAATCACAACAAATTTCCGTAAGGATCAATAAAGCAGTCTTAGTCTTAGTCTTACAGAAACCCAACCTGTGACCGCAGATGTGTATCAAGGATTGTCCTCTTCTGTAACATGATAGATTGCAAAGGGAGACAACCGTCCATACAATCGTATGAAAAGTTGCAAAAAAAAAAAAAAGATCGTCTCCAGTTAGATACTAGATGGATATTATTGGTATAATACTATATAGCAACAAATAACAAAAATTAAATTGGAAAACATAAATTGATCTCACAGCGGCTTTGATTTTAAATGAGTTTCTCGTTTTATAAAAAACAACAAAGTGTGAATACAATAACATGTATTTCAGATACATTAATTTTGAGTAAACCACAGTAGCCCATATGTTACACTTTTGTTAACAACATGTTTGTATAGTTCAAAAGAGCTACAAAGATTACCGTAACATATTCATATTCTGTGTACATATAGAAATTCACCTCCACCTATCCCTTAGTCTGCTGGATCATTGGGGCACCACACATGATCTGTCAATCGTCTTTCTATATTCCTCTCTTTCTTTTGCCTTGACTAGAATCTAGGATGGCTGCCTGGTCGTGCGGTTTGCACGCTGGACTGTCGTTCAGATTCATCGATGGTCCCGGGTTCAAACCCTGCCCGCTCCCATCCCCCGTCGTCCTGCGGGAGGTTTGGACTAGGAAGTAATTATCTTCAACTCTGAAGGAACATCCGAAACATGTCGAACATTTTACAACAGAACGAACATTTCAAAGACGGGCCTGTCCATTCTTTGATGATGTCTTCTCGTTCCTTTCTGTTTGCATACATCTATTCAACTCATAACTTCATAGAACCTGGAACCCTCTTAGGTGGGCTCAAAAACCTTCCAGTTGATGTAGATCGTTGGGAAAAAAATTACTAACTCGTTGGCCACACTGGGAAAACTCTAGAAAAAAAAATTAAATTAAATTTGGCTTGAGAATGAAGAAATATTTATCTTGAACATATTTTTTGTTTCTTTTCTTTTTTTTTTTTTTTAAGGAATCCTGAGCTATTGCGCTATTCGGTTTTAGCTTTGTCATCATAGGAATCCTATGTCTATGCCTCTTTTGTGTTTTTTTTTTATTTTTATTTATAAGTTCTCACATTTCACAAATATTAAATTATAAAGAAAAAAAATTTAAATATGATTAATCCATAGTTAATAAGTAATTAAAATAGTGAATCTACGTTAACAGTAGCTAGAAAGGACAAGATTAATAAACAGCCTATACGTCTTCGTGTATTTCCGGTACTATGCTCTACATAATTCAAGAGCGTAATCAATGAATGTTCAGGAACATTTTGTGCATCTCATTCTAGGTCTAGATCTAAAGGAATATCATTAGAATATTATAAAATATAACTAGTAGATTTATACCTTCGCTTAGCCAGGACTTTTTTTCCTCGGTGGGGGCAGAGGCAGGGACGGGCTTACAAAAAAATATTCCTTTTTCTTTATAGCCCACATTCATTAGTGATTAAGAGCAAAATAATCGTGGCAGTAGTTGTATAAAAGAGGTATTGTCTTTTTGTAAAAGTATTTTTATAAATGTTTCCCTTTGTTTAAAAAAAATTGTCTTTTTTCTTTTGTAGCATTTCGTTCTTGTTTTTAAATTTAAAGCCCGCCCCTTTCCTCTGGCTTTTAAGGGATGCCCCTCATCGCTACTGTGGTTCCCTCTTTAGTTATATTTCTTTCTCTAAGCTCGGAAATGTTTGTCACAAAGAACATAATTATTAACATGTCGAAGTCATTATTGAAACTACTTCACCAAGTTTTTAGCTGAAAAAATAAAAAATATATTATGTACCCATTTGGTTTTGTTTTTTTTAGTTTTCAATACAAACTGATATTTAACTATACAAATTAAAGGTCCTTTGATTAGATTAAAGGGCCTATTATAAAATTTAAATGATACTTTGAATAAATGGGGACGAAATGTAATATTGAGTACCCCCCCCCCCCGGCCTCTCTGTCGTTCAAATAGTCTGCTTTGTGTACTCTTATTATTTGTTTTAATCTGCTTTGAATAAATTAGACAATACTAATTTGAGAACAAAATAACAATGGTTAATCTTATCCTGCAATTTTTAATTCATTTTTATAAGAATCAGCAAAATAGTTGAAATAACAAATTCAATAATCAAGGAAAAAAGAGGAAAGATTCGGACTACAACCTTACCAACTCCAGCGTAAGGTTCATTAGCTCTCAAAGTACCGTTTCACTACTGTTCGACTTAAGAACAGCGTTTTGACTATGTCCGTTAGAAGACACTTCCTAACTTCCTCTTCCTGTCCATACTTACTGTAAAACGAGGGAACTCTTTGAAACAAACGCTACTATCCTCTAATGTGAGTCACGTGTTAGTTGGACGCAAGTCAGTGAGCTTATCACCAAACATATCAACCCAATGGATTGGAAGTTTCTGGCTTAAGGAGTGACACCTGACTGGCAGCTGGACAGGAAGTCTTAGCCCAGTGCCTTTCTAGTAGGTCCGCATTCATAAATGTCAAATCAGCTATGGTTAATTGTGAAGTTTATTTTAGCAGTTAACCTACTTATTTAAGGAATTGTTGGAAACTTTATCAACTGTTATATTACTATTAAGACATAGTAAACATACTACATTTAGGCCCAATGTCTAAGCTTTGTCAAGAGGCTAAGTACGCATGAACTTGGCTTGGCTTGGCTACATATGAAGGGGGCTCGAGGTAGAGTTGTGTTTACTGAGCGCCTAAAGGCAGCACGGAAAAACCATCTCCCAGATACCCCCTCCTCTCACTGGTCCACAATTGTGATTGGACCATATCGCTCTGAGCATGCTATAAGTATGAAAATAGCGCTATAAAAAAGCTATAATAAGTTTACTAGATGCAGACTTTTACCTCTAATTAACTCTGTGAATTGACAGCACGTTTCTAAGTGCACAAGCAAGTTAAAGCAACGCCAATGTCACACAAAGCTAATATTTTTTTAGGGGGGGGGGGCTTAAGTATTAGTTCAACGCCCCTGCAAGTTGTATCGTTTAAAGTTAATAGAACAACATCAGCAATATTGACCACATTTCAGCGAGACTAATGATTATATATCAGCCTCGGTCTGTTTCTAGTGACCAACGTGGTAATTACTTTTTTCAACAAGTGCAACTTCATCTCCCCAGCACTTCAATCACCCTTAGTTCAAACAGGGGCAAGAATTACACTGCCTTGCCCAGACAACAAAATGGATGGTAGACACGAACTAGCAAGAGTTGTCTGTCTTGGCCTGTGTATTTTCGCGATATTTGCTCAAGGTAAACAATATGCGACATAAAATTGTTGTTAACTTTGTATTCTTTGAGTCCATGCTGTTATAGAATGCTTTTTTTTCCATACTGGCTTGCGTCTTTCATTAACTATAGCACCTTGCGATCTATGGGGCAGATGATTTTAATTTAAGGTCATCTTTTTCCTGTGGCCCACGGTTAACAAAGGTGTCATGTGGCCAGCACAAAAACCAACCGCCTTTACTTTTGCCTAAATTATGTCAGGTACCCATTATAGCTTGGTAGACTCAGAGGCGCCCTAAACGACTTAAAACTAAAAATCTCAGTCTTAAGAGGGATTCGATCCCGGGACACCTCGGCTCGGAAGCTAAGAATTTTACCACTCAGCCTCCATTCTCTTTTCATGCAGCTATTGCATCCAGAATTCTCGGTGTTCTCCACGCTTGAAGAACATGTTTAGTGCTTTCTGTTCTGCTTGAATTTTAGGCCAAAAGTCAGAGATCCCCCCCCCCAAATAAAAACCAACAACAACTGCCCTATAAACCACAAGGTCTGAAAGGGGAACTTTACTTTTTTTTTTAAATATGTGGACCCAGAAGTTTTTAGATTTTTGACCTATTCTTTAAGAATTGATATATAATATTATTTTTAAATATGTGGACCCAGAAGTTTTTAGATTTTTGACCTATTCTTTAAGAATTGATATATAATATTATTTTTAAATATGTGGACCCAGAAGTTTTTAGATTTTTGACCTATTCTTTAAGAATTGATATATAATATTATTTTTAAATATGTGTACCCAGAAGTTTTTAGATTTTTGACCTATTCTTTAAGAATTGATATATAATATTATTTTTAAATATGTGGACCCAGAAGTTTTTAGATTTTTGACCTATTCTTTAAGAATTGATATATAATATTATTTTTAAATATGTGGACCCAGAAGTTTTTAGATTTTTGACCTATTCTTTAAGAATTGATATATAATATTATTTTTAAATATGTGGACCCAGAAGTTTTTAGATTTTTGACCTATTCTTTAAGAATTGATATATAATATTATTTTTAAATATGTGGACCCAGAAGTTTTTAGATTTTTGACCTATTCTTTAAGAATTGATATATAATATTATTTTTAAATATGTGGACCCAGAAGTTTTTAGATTTTTGACCTATTCTTTAAGAATTGATATATAATATTATTTTTAAATATGTGGACCCAGAAGTTTTTAGATTTTTGACCTATTCTTTAAGAATTGATATATAATATTATTTTTAAATATTGACCCAGAAGTTTTTAGATTTTTGACCTATTCCTTAATAATTGATATATAATATCTTCTCCTTAAGTGATTAGTTGCTTAAGATGTTGACAGTTTGTTAGCTTCTAAAATGATCAATGGCGATTTATTTTTGTGTAAAGATTGTACACATTTCTATTGACCATTATGTACATCAATTTTTACTTTCAACAAAGTGTAAAACAAAGTCATGTTTACTTTATTAAGATATTGACGATACAGTAAAACCAAATCAAACACAACAATGTCAACTAATTTGAGCAATAATGTACGTAAAGATTTTGGGACTACAATTAATTAGCACCGAGAAGAAAGAAGGAAAGTCGTGGCCAGCGTCTTATTCCCCATCATGGCGTTGGTTTTAAGCAGACCCTGAACAACAAGTATTGAATCTATATGTTAATTTGCCAAGGTTGCTGCGATTTTTTTATAGATAGATAGATACAGACAGACGGAAAGACAGACAGACAGATAAATACATCGATCGATCGATCGATAGACAGACAGACAAACAGCCAGGCAGGCAGACAGACGGAAAGATAATAGATAGATAGATAGATAGATAGATAGATAGATAGATAGATAGATAGATAGATAGATAGACAGACAGACAGACAGAGAGACAGACAGACAAACAGACGGAAAGATAATAGATAGATAGATAGATAGATAGATAGATAGATAGATAGATAGATAGATAGATAGATAGATAGATATAAATGGATAAATGGATTGATTGATGGGATGGAATGGTTGGAAGGAATACGATGCATTCAACACTATTTCTTTTCAGAGCCATGTTCGAGGAGCGTAGATATTGCTATTGTTGGAGCCGGCCCTGCTGGATCCTACTCTGCGTACAAGCTAAGGAACAAAAACTTGAATATTGAGTTGTTCGAGTTCTCAAACCGCGTGGGTGGACGTCTGTACACCGCCACACTGTCCGGCATGTCGGACGTCCTGCTGGAAATGGGTGGTATGAGATTCTACAAAGAAGTGCACTCCACCGTGTTTCAACTAATGGATGAATTAGGTAGCCTCATAGGTAGCATAGATTAGTGCCAAATAAAACTCTTATGATTTACATTCATAAAGTAAATCATAAGTGAAGTGACTTACATTTATGATGAAATATGACTACCATTAATGATAAGCTAAATAACGCATAATAATGATACGATACATAACTTCTATCGAAAAAAACTGACTTCCAATAATAATAAGTTAAATTACCTCTACCAATGATAAGCTAAATAACCTCTACCAATGACAAGCTAAATGACCTCTACCAATGACAAGCTAAATGACCTCTACCAATGACAAGCTAAATGACCTCTACCAATGACAAGCTAAGTAACCTCTACCAATAACAAGCTAAATACCCTCTACCAATGATAAGCTAAATAACCTCTACCAATGACATGCTAAATAACCTCTACCAATAATAAGCTAAATAACATCTATCAATGACAAGCTAAATAACCTCGACCAATGATAAGCTAAATAACCTCTACCAATGATAAGCTAAATAACCTCTACCAATGACAAGCTAATTGACCTCTACCAATGACAAGCTAAATGACCTCTACCAATGACAAGCTAAATAACCTCTACCAATGACAAGCTAAGTAACCTCTACCAATAACAAGCTAAATACCCTCTACCAATGATAAGCTAAATAACCTCTACCAATGACAAGCTAAATAACCTCTACCAATAATAAGCTAAATAACCTCTATCAATGACAAGCTAAATAACCTCGACCAATGAGAAGCTAAATAACCTCTACCAACGATAAGCTAAATAACCTCTACCAACGATAAGCTAAATAACCTCTACCAACGATAAGCTAAATAACCTCTACCAACGATAAGCTAAATAACCTCTACCAACGATAAGCTAAATATCCTCTACCAACGATAAGCTAAATAACCTCTACCAACGATAAGCTAAATAACCTCTACCAACGATAAGCTAAATATCCTCTACCAACGATAAGCTAAATAACCTCTACCAACGATAAGCTAAATAACCTCTACCAACGATAAGCTAAATAACCTCTACCAACGATAAGCTAAATAACCTCTACCAACGATAAGCTAAATAACCTCTACCAACGATAAGCTAAATATCCTCTACCAACGATAAGCTAAATATCCTCTACCAACGATAAGCTAAATAACCTCTACCAACGATAAGCTAAATAACCTCTACCAACGATAAGCTAAATATCCTCTACCAACGATAAGCTAAATAACCTCTACCAACGATAAGCTAAATAACCTCTACCAACGATAAGCTAAATAACCTCTACCAACGATAAGCTAAATAACCTCTACCAACGATAAGCTAAATAACCTCTACCAACGATAAGCTAAATAACCTCTACCAACGATAAGCTAAATAACCTCTACCAACGATAAGCTAAATAACCTCTACCAATGATAAGCAAGATAACTTACGTTAGGTACCCCCTATCAGACTTTATAATCTATGGGGCTGATGATGAAAAGGTCATCTGTTTCTTTGGCCAACTGGAACAGGATGTCGTGTGGCCAGCACAACGACTAACCGCCGTTACTTCCCCCAACTAATGTCAGATACCCGTTGGAGTTGGGTGGACTCAGGGGCGGCCCTTAAATTCGCGACATCCTTCAGCATAATTCGAACCCGAGACCACTCGGTTCGGATGTAAAGCGCTTTGCCACCACGCTCCAAAGAACTTTACTAATAATCAGTGCATTTTTAAAAAAAATAAGTGACAGAACTCAGCGATGGAGTGCCTAACTTTTAACTACTAATAAATTAATAATAAACGCTAAAATTAAAAGAAAATTAATAATTTTTTCCCCTCATTGAAAAAAGGTGCCGGTACTCCGTACCGGTGCGTACCGTCACAAAAAAGCACTGGTAATAATAACTTAAATGGCTTCAATCAATGATATGCTAAATGGCTTCAATCAATGATATGCTAAATTGCTTCAATCAATATGCTAAATTGCTTTTATTAAATGTATAAATGTAACCTTTATCAATAATATCTAAGATTAATTTTATAAGTAATAAGTTTAGTGAATTATATTAGCGATAAATTACTAGCCAGTGGCGTAGCTAGGGTGGGGGGGGGGTAAAATTTAAAATCTCCCCTTGCCCCACTTGAGGGTGACCCCAAATGAGTGTCCGAAATTTTGTTTTTTAGATTAAATATTACCCTATTATTTTATGTCATGGTGTCGAAGGTGAAAAGGCATTGACCCCTAAAGAGGTCAAGCGTCCCAAGCCCCCAAATCCCTAGCTACGCCACTGTTACTTGCATTGATGATATACTTTTAAAAAATCTTTAATGACTAGCATAATGACATATGACAAAGTCGTTCTATGATAGTAAGCCAAAATATACTAAAAATAATTTTTTTAATGACTAACATGATGACAAATTGACAAGTCGTTCAATGATGGTACGCAAAAAGTCTCCTTTAATAAACACACAATTCAAAATCCATTCCAGTATTGTCTTCCTCAGTAAGCAAAGACACTGGTCTAAATTTTTTTTATCCCAAATGTAATTATTTAAATCTATATTAATTTATATAAAAAGCATGTAGAAGGCTTTAAAAGACTTTTGTCCACGTTGATCTCCAGGCCTGTCGTACGGTCCTTTCAATGAGATCCGCTCCAATTTGTCAGACGCGAGGTACTACATCCGAGGAAACAGCCTGACCTACAAAGAAATGCTCAGCGAAAGTGTCCCGTTTCAACTGAGTCCAGAGGAGAAGGCTAATCAGGGGAGACTAGTGAGGTAAAATTACGCTTAAATAACATAGTGCAACAAGGGTCGTCCCGAAATATACAGTAAGTTTAGGCCGTGTAAGGATCTTTAATATTTTTATATCAGAATTTTGAGTGTGTAATTTGCTTTTTTTATATTAAAGTGGGGGTTTTATCGTAAATTTCGGAAGGGGTTTTAAAATCAAAATCTTCCTTAACTGTGCTCTTGAAATTTGGGGATTGTTGTTTGCATTCTTTTGTTTTATAGAAGGGATTTAATTGCAAAACCCCCTGGTAGGGTTTTTTCGCCTAGAAACCCCCTTGGCTTAGCTGGGCAAGTGATGGTTTGGTATTAAAATCTCAGTTGAATAAACAAAATGAAAGCGAACAATCAGTCACTAAATTCCGACCCCACCCCACCCCGATTACGCCCATGTGTTATGGTGGGGAAAAAAAAACTTTGCTTCTAATAGTTACTCTACAAAACAACGTCTTGTTTCAGCTTTTTAAGTGTTTTTTTTTTTCACAGTATTTTTTTTTTAGCAATGTTAAAAGATCTCCAAGTCCAATATAGATATAGGCTAATATATATATAGGTCTGTGAGTCTTTACGTTTCCCCAACCAGTTCTCTTGCTTGCTTGAAGTAGGGGCAGGAAGCTTTTCTATCAAGAAAAAAGGGAAAAAGTATCAAAAGATTTATCGAAACATTATCTAATGTACTCACTAAAACAGAATGAGATAGATAATGTTTAGAGTGCACTTTATGCATATATTGCTGAGCTGAATAGAACTGTTTGCAACTTACACTTTAAACTTTCAATATTAACTTTTAAATGTTTTTTAGGGCAGTTGATCTGGAAATATAAGTCTCTAAACCTCCGCTACCCTACGGAGGTTACCAAAACATGAAAAAATGCAATGGGAGTCAACCCTAAGGAAAAATCAGAAGCCGGTGACACCTTCGGTGGCCTTCGTCACACAGTGCTACACACTGAGAGAGCATACGATGTCGCTGATCCCAGACTGAATCTGTTTCAAACCGTTCTTTTAGATCAGCTGCTTGAAAAAAAAGGATGGGGGGGGGGTAGGGACTAACATGTGGACAACAGCGTTCTGACCACAGGCTAGTGATAAGGGGTCATCTCATTTCTATGAGAGTATCCATTTTCATTTCACGACTGAATGAGGCCACATAGTTCGCTTGGGGAACCGTCCCTACTTTGTATTAATCCAACTAGCCAAGATTTCAAATGTATTGCGTTTTTGTTAGCCTGGTGGTACTATTATTATAGCGCATTGATCGTAATCCAGCTATTACCATAGTAGTATAGAGTAATGTATTATACACTGTTCACCAGGTACTATCTGGAGAAGCTGACTGGTTTCAATGGTGATGAGCTGACAGAGGAGATTCTTGAATCACTTAATACTACCAGTGGCAGGAAGCTTTACGAAATACCGTAAATATCTCTTTTTATGGACATTCCATTTGTCCATATGTTGCTATTTTTAGTTGTTAACTAGACTAAGTAGTGAATGAGGCCTGGCGCAAAAATAATTCGTCTTTAAAAGTGACCTAAATATGAGGACAACTGTCCGAGTGAATAATAAATAGCAAGGGTGAGAGAAAAAAAAAGAAATTCCTAACATAGCTTCTTTGACAGTGTTTATTTTGTCTATTTTTAAATCTTTTCCAACCTTTTTCTTTTTATTTTCTCCTAATTCCCATTATATCGCCCCTACATTGCTTCATGTCACTTAGTGCTTTAAAAAGGACGTCTTGCTAATGTAAACTAGATTTTAACAATTAAAATGTATATAAAAAGCAAATCATTGTGAATTGGAGATTTTTCATTCATGGCGGGAAAAAAACTATAAATAACTTGCTTTTTTGGTGTATCCGGTGTACAAAGTAAAGAAAGTGCTGAGATGCTATGGTTTTTAAAAAGTACAGAATTGATTGTGATATTGCTCACTAGTAAAGCTGATTTTTTTTTTTTTTGTTTAGTTTGCAGCAATAAAGTTCAAAGTTAGCGTCCTTGACATTGTGAAGTTTATCGTGAAAATTTCCAATAACATAATTAACGATTGTATCTACAAAGTCTAGAAAGATAACGCTTTTTTTTAAATAATTGTACTCTTAATTTAAAAGTTAACTTTTTAAATTTTTAATAGGCCTACATATTTTTCTACTAGCTTAATGCCCACTAATTAAACAGTAGGTTAATGCTAGAGTTCTTTCATTTCCTGTCTCAGCCCAAGTGAAGCTCTGGTTGGTATTGCCACACCCGATGGGAAAGAGATGATAAAAGCTTTGAGTAAATTTGAAAGCCTTGTGGATCTGGACTGCTCACTTTGTATATGGGAAACAGAACTATACCATGACAAGTAAGTAGATACAAATATAAAAAAAAAACCCAGAAAACCCAAGGGACATACCTTTACATCATCTGCCATATAGGTCGCAAGGGAAACGTCCTCTTATTCATCTTTACCGTTAAAAAGAATATTTCAGAAAGTCATTGTAGTAATTTGTTGATCTTAGCACGTAGATTAAGAGCTGGCTACAT
>JAZGLO010000510.1:0-135136 GCA_036873155.1 Biomphalaria sudanica | reverse complement strand
ACCAACCAGTCGATGACCTCTGGAATTTCATTAAAAACCATCTTAAAAGCATTATAGAAAATCATATACCAACTAAATACACATCAAACAAAATAAATAAATGCTGGTTTAATAATAGACTAAAGAAGCTTTGTAAACAGAAGGAAAACCTATATAGAAAATTTAAAGAAACCAAGGCAGAAAGAGTTTACAAAAAGTATATAAAAATTAAACACCTAACCCAAAAAGTAAGCAGACAGCTGCAGAGTGAATACATAAACAATGTAATATCTAAAGATAACAACAAAAACCTATGGTCATACATTAAGTCTAAGAAAATGGAAACAACAGGCATAGCGCCATTAAAAGATGAACATAACATAATACATAATGATAATGAAACTAAAGCAAACATCCTAAACAAATACTTTGCATCAGCATTCTCAGCCCCAGGAGACAAAGACATATTTCTTAATTTGAACCAAGTAGACAACATAGAAGATTTAGTAGTACAAGAAAATGGAATTAAAAAACTATTAGCCAACACCAAACCAAATAAAGCGTCTGGACCTGATGGTATTCCAGCTAGATTACTCAAAGAACTAAGCAATGAGCTAGCCCCAGTGTTCAAAATACTCTTTCAGGCATCGCTTAACCAGGGCAGAGTACCAAAGGACTGGAAAGAAGCTAATGTCACCCCCCTATTTAAAAAAGGAGAAAAATCTGATCCAGGAAACTACAGACCAGTATCACTTACCAGCATCACATGTAAAATACTAGAACACATAATATGTAGCAACATCATAAACCACTTAGACAAACATAATGTCCTCACCCCATACCAACATGGCTTTAGGAAATATAGATCATGTGAAACACAACTAATAGGACTAATTGATGATTTCTCAAAAGGTTTAGATAATAGTGAACAAATAGATGCTATCTTACTAGATTTTTCCAAGGCTTTTGACAAAGTTCACCACCATAGTTTGCTTAAAAAATTAAAATATTTCGGCATTAACGGTCCACTGCATCAGTGGATTAAAGATTTTCTGATAGGGAGAGAACAAACTGTAATAATAAATGGCTCTAAATCAACACCAATAACAGTAAACTCAGGTGTACCTCAAGGAACAGTCTTGGGTCCACTACTATTTTTAATTTACATAAATGATTTACCAAATTGCATTAGTTCAGGAACAAAAGTCAGATTATTTGCAGACGATTGCATAATATATAGAACAATAAAAACAAAACAAGACACAGATATTTTACAAAGAGAATTAGATGAATTACAGAAATGGGAATCAAATTGGAGCATGTCTTTCCACCCAGAAAAATGTCAGTTGTTAAGAGTAACAAAAAAACTAAAACAAATTAATTCCACTTATCTTATTCATGGCAAACCAGTAACACAGACTAAAAACTCAAAATACCTAGGTGTTATAATAAATGAAAAACTGTCATGGAATCCACATATTGATGAAACTATAAAAAAATCCAACAAAGCATTAGGGTTTATTAAAAGAAATTTCTATAAATCAAATAAGAACATAAAACTAAAATGTTATTTAACCTTGGTTAGGCCAATAATAGAATATGCATCCACCGTGTGGGACCCCTCAACTCAAGAAAACATTAAGAAACTGGAACAAACACAAAATAGAGCAGTGAGATTCATAACAAACGAATATTCACATTTGACTAGGGTAACACCATTAGTAAAATCACTAAATTTAGAAAGCCTTCAGGACAGAAGACTCAAAAGTAAAGTAGCAATTATACATAAAACACTGAACCATAATCTTCAAATACAAAAACAAAATTTAATAAAATACTCTGAAAGACACAAAAATAAAGGCACATTCCTCGTCCCATATGCTAGGACAAATTTGTACAAATACTCCTTCTTCCCTAGTGCTATTAGAGCATGGAATGGGTTGCCTGAGCTAGCCAGAAAAACCAGTGACTTGGCTGAATTTAAGTCATTGGTTAATATGCATGACTAAATGCATGACGCGTAGGACGTAATCATCTTCTTTTTTGAAGTAACGTCTGTATTATATAAGATAAGATAAGATAACTGAAAAATGGGACATTATTTGGTGTCAGAAGCGGGCGTGTGTACTGACCCAATGACAGTTCAAAATTAGATGCTTTCAACAGTCTTTAAAAACAACAACCTTATTTTGACACTAAGGCTGTACAATTTCTCACAAACTCAGCTTGTATGTGTTTATGTTGAATGGGCTTGTGGTGTTTTCATTTGGCGCCTTCAAAACTCAAAATGTGCCGCTTATAAAAACACAAATAGCTTTTATTATATCAAGCACCAAGAACAGTTCGCAGAGAATCGACTCTGAAATCGATCGAGTCCTAGCGCTGACGTGATTTATTTTCTGTTATTATCCCATCAATAACAGGGACCTTTTTTTTTTCTTGTTGATCCCTTTCGATTATTTGTGTGTCGTAGACGCTCTGGGGGGTGGCGGGGCGGACTGGGTGAAGTGGCCTGGTTGTTGTTAGCTGGCATTAGTGTTTGTGTAATTGCCAGATTAATAGAATCAACTCATTTCTCTGTAGCTCTCCGCTAGAGTCTATTGAAGTGTGCATGTGGTCTATAGAACCAGTCCTGAAATAACTGAAGTTGTTCCATGGATAGCACTGTAATTGAATCGCAGTTTAAGAGTTATTGAACAGCCATTCATTCCATACAGGCGATGTAGCTTTTAATTTCACCTAGACTTGTTGAGAAGTTCTTTCATTGGCTCTGAAAAAAATATCTTCTAACGAACAGTGACACTTGGAATCAATGTGCAGGAACCCTTGAACCGCATGATTTCTATCGGTATGATTTTTCTTGGCAGTGTTTTGGTGCTATATTTGCTTTAGTCAGCTAACTCATTTTGTGATTGAGGATCAACATAGTTTAATTCGTCTACTCGGCTTAGGCATGGTCTAGACTGGTGTCTTTTAGTCTTGATAAATCTTTCCTTGACGTTTTTTTACGAAGCTATATCAACTCGCTATATCTGTCTGGTAAAAAGTTTGAGCATGTTTTTTCTTCAACTTTCCATTGTCGGATCAAGTTGAAATTTTGCATAAATATTCATAGTCGACGACAATACATGAATCAATTAAAAAATTAACATAATCGTTAGTCAATTGTTAGTAATACATTAGTTTTGTTTTATGTAAAAGAAAGGAAGCTTAACCCTGCGATCTTGAGATAAATTGCAGTAATTAGCGGTTCGTTTCCTTAGTAAAATTTTTTTTAAAAGTATTATTTTTGTTTTTAAAGTATGTTTCTTAGGATTTGTGTTTCCGGAGGACATAAAATCCCATCATTTTGTGGTTAAACTTGTGAAATGAATCAGATTGGTTTGAATCTTACATTCTAGGCCTGTAGGTTACTTTGCACCAGTTGGAAGTACCTCAAGGGTCACGTGCATAACTGCATATTTAAATTGATGACTTCTGGTTGACATTTTCCTCTTGATGATCACGCCCAGGTCTACGTAACTGACTACCTCCCAGACACTAGTTAAGATTGCAAAACATTTCTGTACGTAGAAACCTCTCAATTTCTGTACGTAGAAACCTCTCAATTTCTGTTGAAGTCTGTTAGCCTAAACTGTGTGTACCCTGCTGCACGAGAAGTATGGTTTGACTAACCGCTCATTATCTCTATTCAAAGAGCAGTATGTAGCCATCAACTGCTGCCTGTACGTTAGACCTTGCAATAAGCTGATATCTCCGTGCAGGGTATCGCGTCGAGAGGAGGAAAAAGTTATCGAAACATATTCGTCAAGTAAATGTTTTTATTAGTCTTGGGACGTTTTGAGTGGTATTCACTGTCTTTTGTACCCGTAATCAATTTTACTACACACTCCTACAAGCACTAAAACATATACTCACAATGTACATGTGTCTGGGTATGTGTGAGAGAATGTGTAGTCCTACACATTAGTTGATTGTTCGTTTCCTGTATGCCACATGCGCGCGCACCCACGGAACCTTTTACATCAACCCGTCATCTCTTTCATCGAATCCTTTTGATTCTTCTCAAGCAATATTCTCTCTCTCTCTCTTTCTTTCTCTTAGTGTTTAGGGGGGGGGGGGGGGTTCATTTCACTCTGTCAAGCCGGACCAATAGTTGAAGCAGACTTTACTACTAGCATTAGTGTTTACGATTTCCAGATGTATTGATTTATTGCTGGGGAGAGACAAGAAAAGTGAGTCTGTGAGAAAATGAATTTCAAAAAAAAAAAAAAAAAGGAAATGAAACGACTGAACTTGAGAGAACCCGACAGAAAATTAGGAGCGTGAAAGTGTCTTTTGAAAACAAAAATCGATAAGTTGAAATGAAACCAGTTCGCTCCTTTAAAGGTCGAAGTCTCGACTAATTGAATGAAACTGGGATACCATTGTGTCTTATGTTGGTGTGTAGCCCGTGTCGCTTTGTGTCATTCATGGTCATTGAAACGGCCTCTAACCGAGACGATTGGCTCTGACCACTAAGCCACTGGGGAGGGGAACACAATCAATGAATAATCTTTCGCCTCGGGACACATAGAATCAGACGAGATATGGCCCGAAAGCTGAAAATTGGGACACGCGTGACATTGTCTAGTGGAGTGTCAGCAGAGAATGCAGACTTCCACCAAAGCAGCTTCAGAACACATCGTTAAAAGACACACTTAAAGGAGGGTTGTCTGAGCTGGTAACCACTACGCACTTAATCTCACAGGGAATCTAAGGTGATCAAACAGAAGGCAGGAGAGCCGCTGGTCGTCCACTTATACGGTTATATGGACGTATGCAAACACGATATGAAGTTCTTCAAAATCGAAAAGTGGGAAAAAGTGGCACTGGATAGATCCACGTGGAGAACGAGATTAAAGGAAATGACACTGGTTGCAGATGCCATACACAACAGTAGTAGAAAGAAGGGTGAAAATGTAACAGCGCCTGGGGATTGCAGATGCTCAACCTGTGATCGCAGCTGTGTATCATGGATCGGCCTCTTTAGTCACACAAGAAGTTGCAAAGGGAAAAGATCGTCTCTTGAGACGTAAACTGCCACAGAATGAAACAGATACTATACTGCGTTTACCAGGCTTAGACTGGGTTCCCTGGTCACTTCATGAAACAGACACTGTAGTGCGTTTACCAGGCTTAGACTGGGTTCCCTGGTCACTTCATGAAACAGACACTGTAGTGCGTTTACCAGGCTTAGACTGGGTTTCCTGGTCACTTCATGAAACAGACACTGTAGTGCGTTTACCAGGCTTAGACTGGGTTCCCTGGTCACTTCATGAAACAGACACTGTACTGTATTTACCAGGCTTAGACTGGGTTCCCTGGTCACTTCATGAAACAGACACTGTACTGTATTTACCAGGCTTAGACTGGGTTCCCTGGTCACTTCATGAAACAGACACTGTACTGTATTTACCAGGCTTAGACTGATTTCCCTGGTCACTTCATGAAACAGACACTGTAGTGCGTTTACCAGGCTTAGACTGATTTCCCTGGTCACTTCATGAAACAGACACTGTAGTGCGTTTACCAGGCTTAGACTGGGTTCCCTGGTCACTTCATGAAACAGACACTGTAGTTGTGCGTTTATTATGATCCTCTTATCTGTAGTACACATTTTAGAAACCAGCAAACTATTTATAGATATTACTGTCAAAGTTCCGTAACTGACTCGAGTTATATCGAGACCATAATCGCCATAGTGGGCCTGACAACTGACCTGTGACATGGCAACCAGTGGACCGTCACAGGTCAGTGCTCAGGCCTACTATGACGATTGGCCTCGGCTATATTAACACTACAACCTGCACGGTTGTTGAGGGGGGGGGTAGTCAGGCGGATAGTAAGATTTGACTGTGAGACGCAGAAATGACCTTTAATAAGACATCTAGTGCTTGGATGTTGTTGTTTTTTTTGCTAACTCTTCAAAATGCGCCTCTTAGTATGTCGCTGTAGTTTGTTGTCGGTGTAGAAGGCGAGGGAGTTCACTAAGTCCAATAGAAAGCTGGGTTTATTTATATCCCATTGAAGAAGGTCCGTCGGCGCCACCTGAATGGGGCATTCAACTCTGTCCTACCAAAGACGTCTGCTACAAAGAGACGTCCTGAATGCCAACTAACCGAGCCGCCTGACGGACTATGGCGTACGATCTTTCATTGAAGTCATATTACTGAATTTCATTAGCAACAAATATACATTTTAAGCTCTAGAAGAATTGGAATACATAAGTAATAGTATAACTTGCATAATTTATTTTGGGAAACATGAGCGTGTAGGGGGAATTAATTCACTTAATGTACAACTAGTTTGAAATGATTCTCCTTCTTCTCTCTCGTATTCCTGTGGACCCACAGGGAGCTAAGGGCCTGAACCATACCTCTTGTGGTCTGTCGTTGACTTTTAGCACTCTATTGCTGGTATACAACTAAACCGCTGTAGGCGTATTGTATCGCAGCTTATAAAACTTGAAATAACTTTGTTGTGAATAAAATTGTGTATAACTTTAATTTAAATCTATTTATATAATTCTCTTCATTGCTCAAGAGTTTGGATGAGAAGAAGAAGAAGTAAAGGAAAGATCACTCTTTTATTTCTGCGGACTAGAGTTATCTCACGTAAAAATAAGAGGGGGGCAAGGACAAGTAGTATTCACCGGTCACTACGGATGGCTGCCTGGTCGTGCGGTTTGCGCGCTGGACTGTCGTTTGGATTTATCGATAGTCCCGGGTTCAAACCCTACTCGCTCCCATGCCAGAGGGAGGTACTGTTGCAGACCTGCCACATCTCCAGAAAATTCCTCAAGCGACACTAATAAAGGGGACTACGATGCATTTTGTTTCTCGTTAGCGAAACTCGACCCTGGCAGCGCCAGAGAAGGAATAAGCGTTCGTTTCTAACATAATAATAATAATAATAATGTGGGTGAGTCAATTGAACACATAATGGCAGGATGTTCAGCCCTATCGGATAACTGCCTACCCATGTCACCATAACCAAGTTGCAAAGCTAATACACCAGCACTTGGCTTCGACACAACAATTTTATCGGTAAGGATACTTCTTCATATTACAAATATTCACCACAAGAGTTTCTCGAGTCTACGGATCATCTACTGCCTGGGATAGGCCTATTTTGACTTACAAAACGGTAGATTTTAATCGCCCTGATTTGCTGCTCATCGATAAAAAAGAAAACGCCGCTACCATTATTGACATCGCGGTACCACTATCTCATAATTAAAAAAAAAAAATGAGCTGGAAAAACAACGCAAATATGGGAACCTTGGCTTGGAGATTAGGCGTTTATGGAAATTATCTAAAACAACAATATACCCCATTGCTATATCAACCGAGGGGATAATAACAACTGACCTCACAGATACCTTCAAGGCCCTTGGCATTCCTAGGAACATTCTCGTTGCCTGTCAGAGGGCGGTACTTCTTGCAGACCTGCCACATCACCAGAAAATTCCTCGGTGGAAACTGATCAAGGGACAACGATTAATTTTGTTTCTCTTTAACGAAACTCGACCCTGGCTTCGCCAGAGAATGAATTCTCGTTCTTGTAACATAATAATGATATTAATAATAATAATAATAATAATAATAAAAAGGCCTGGATGAAGGTATTGTCAACTGATGAACGCTGTGACACACGGTGAAATTGGGGCGCCAGTTTTATGAGTGGAAGGCTTATAACGATTACTGAGGAGGAGTGGGGGGGGGCGTCAGAGAAGTTTCTAGGAGGTGGTTAACACGTTTATTGGGGGAGGGGGGAGAGGAAGGAAGCGAGATTGTGATGAGTGATGGCTCTACACACACACACTCACTCACACACAGAGAGAGAGAGAGAGATTGGGTGATATGAAAAGGTGATTTCCATAATGCTCCATTCGACGTTTTGAAATGAAGATTTATCCCTGGCCTCAGTATCACGCTGGATTGTGGGATGTTTTAAATCACGTGCTCCGCCTGTCTGCATTATGTCTTGGGTCAGCGATAGTATAGGAGAAATCTTTAAGAGTAGAAAGCTAATGCAACAAGCTACTAGACAGCCCCCCTCCCCCCCGGCCACTACTAGTTTGACTATAAACACTGAGGTTAGGGCGTGAAGTCTAACACTTAAGGTTTAGAATCTGAGTTGTCAACAGTGACACAATAGTATCATCTACTCACTTGACATGCTGACTTGGTAGCACAGGACACTAAAGTCAACAATGATGACACTGCCACCTAGATGAAGAATGACATTTGTGAGGTGCTTGATGCCAGGCCGATCAAGTTCGCGAAGTGTTGAAAGTGTTTGGCCACACAAATCTAGATGGAGTAAGAATACCAACCAACCAATCCGTCACACAATTAACTATTTCTCTCCTAATCGACGATACCATCGTTGATTTTGACCTCATTAAAATAAATAAATGTTTAATTTCTTAAACTTGACTTTGAATTATATAAAAAAAAAGAGCATGCATTTCCCTTTAATTCTACACCAAACACAACATTTTCTGATAACAAACAACAAAGCTGTTGAAGCACAATTATAACAGGGGTAGTAAAATAGTAATGCGCAGAAGAAAAGAATTCCTTTAGAATGTGGAAAAATAATTACGGAGAGAAAGAGTTAAAACTTTAGTGCAGCATGTCGGTTCTCTGCTAGCGTTTGGAGTTTATGGGACACTGAACTTACTAATGCTCATTGGGCATGGTTCAGTAGTTGGTGTCTGGGCTAAAAAGAAAGTGAAAGGTGAAAAGAGCGTTGAATTGATATGTTGTTTTTTGTTGTTGTTAATGTTTGTGTGTGTGTGTCATGCACAAATTGTAAGACACAATTTCCTTATGGATAGTAAAGATTATTAATATTATTATTAAAAGTTTTACTATTTCTAAGAATGCCAGGAGTGTTTCATTTGGTTAATTCACCATAGCTGAACTAGGATCCCATCTTTGTACTTGTTCTTTGTTTGAGTTGCTATGTGTGCTTCAAAGGTACATTTAGGGATCTTTTTGTATTGTAAAGACTTAAAAACAAGTTCCCAATCCCCCACACAAACACACACAAGAACAACAAAATCCTGGTTGAGCGTGTGTATTAATCTAGTCACAGTCAGACTAGTCAGTGTATATACAATTCTACTGAGAGGCTTATAGGGGCCGTTTGTTGCACTGTCCTTTTCTGAGGTTATCCCTCATGCGAGATAGATGCCCCGCACGGTGCGGTGATGTCTGACATTTACGCCATGCGGTCTTTTTGTCTGCTTTTAAAGTCAGCTGACTTGGAAATGTTCCTGGGGCCGATATGCGGAAATACCAGAAAGTGTAGTATGTTAAAGAAAAAAGATTTTGTATTTTTCTATCCAAATTTATGTATTTTTTCTATACTTTGTTGAAAAATTATAACGGTCAAACTAGAGTTAGCCAGTGATTCCTTTCCCAAAATTATACCTCTACTGTCAAATTTCTAGGAAAATCGTTAGAGCAGTTTTCGACAACAGCGTCCACCCACCCGCTAGTCCCCATGAATTCGCAAGCTGAATAGAGCAATTGTAAATATATATATATATATATATTTCTAGTTTTCTTGTTTCTGTGTTGAGAATGTTCCCATCACAATAGAATCAGTGAAGAAGCACAATATTTCATTCACGCCTTTTTCTTTTTCTGTTCCCATTTTTTATCGTGACGTATGCTGGTTGGGTAATAACAATTGATCATGAACATCCGTGTCATGTGTATTCTCATATTATTGTCTTTTCTTCCCAGTTAACACACATCCTGTACTATAGGAAGTACTTAGTATATAGTGTTACAGACCTACGCCAACAAGTTTACAAATCAATTTAGATAAGCTGCCCCACAACCGTTTATTTCGCCCCCCCCCCACCCAATCATGACACCCTTGATAAGCCAATCTACTCATAGTGCTCCCTATCTTCTGACACAAATATTTGTGTTAGTATTTATGTCTGTTAACTGTTCTTTCGTACGATGTCGCAACATTATGGCTTGCCCATTCGCATTTTTTTTTATCGAAGCCAGTGACTGCATGTCGGTATAAAGAACAGATCCTGGTAGCGGTACAGAAAGATCACTTCACCGGTCTGTGCGTGTGTGTGTGGGGGGGGGGCTTTTCTATTTGTAGCCAACATGAATGGATCAAATGCTTCTTCTACAAGGCAATAGAAATGTATGAATGAAGCCTGTATTGTATCCTGAACTCTATCCTGAACTCTCGCGTCACTTAATTGCAGTTTGGTCTCTTACGTTGAAACTTTCTCTCTCCTCCGTATTTTGGAGTTGGCATGTTTTGGTTGATTTCTCAGTTAAAGACGCTCAATGTTTTAAGTCTATAATGACCTTAAGCGCATAATGACAAACATAGCTGATTTAGAGCTAATGTCTTTCCTGCTGTCGTGTTCAGAGACACAGCTTGTAAGAAGTTTTCTCAGATTTGAGCTGACAATGGATGCAACAGAAGGGTTAGGCAAAAACCAAAAAAAAATCAATCTATCGGGGGGGGGGGGAAATTAATGTCATAGCGAGACAGTCACCCCGTTGTATGTGTGGGAGGTATTGTTCAAGTCTGTTGGGGCGATAAAGTTTCGTTGAACTGTCTTTACTCCTTGCCTTATTTTTTTCTTTTTTAGTCAATCGAATGAATAAAATTTTTTGACGTTCGCATAATTGAGAATAGGAACCATTGCAGAAATGTTCCCGACTCTATAGACCATGCTTTGACCTACATTATTTGTCACATTTTATTTCATGTGGATGAAAATCTTGATTGCTGGGGGATAAATTAAAGTTCTCTCTTTTTCGACATCAGCATCTTTCATCGACGGCATCTTTTTTTTTCTGTCTTTGTGAAACTATTTTTGAAAAGAGATCTGCTTTTTTTTTGTGTTCGGAAACCAATGGCTATTCTGCGCTGATCAAAGTACCCCCCCCCTCCTCCCCCCCCCTTTCTCCTCGGACTTCGACTTCACAGTTCATGATACACACATTTAAGGCTGTAGTGTCCACCACAATGGACCTCATTCACCAATCGTAAACAAACAAGATTTAGCAACTTGGTTTTCTATCTCTTCTATACAAATTACGATCTCATTTTAAGACACCATGGCTATCACGTGACAGTTTTTTTCCCCGTATTTTTATCAATATTATCACGTGACTAATTGTTGTTTGTTTACTATTAGTGAAGGAGGTCCATTTGTAATGTGGTCACTAGTTTAGCGTAGTGACGACCTAGAAGAGTGTAAGGTGAAAAACAACAACAATACAAACACGCTAACCTCTGACCTTCACTTTTATTTTACGTTTCTCCTAGTTCTAGATTTAGTAATACAATTAGAGACCTAGACTGACCTCCCTGGTCACTTTCTGAAACAGACACTGTACTGCGTTTACCAGACATAGACTGACCTCCCTGGTCACTTTCTGAAACAGACATCTGTACTGCGTTTACCAGACCTAGACTGGCTTCCCTGGTCACTTTCTGAAACAGACACTGTACTGCGTTTACCAGACCTAGACTGACCTCCCTGGTCACTTTCTGAAACAGACACTGTACTGCGTTTACCAGACCTAGACTGGCTTCCCTGGTCAATTCGTGAAACAGACACTGTAGTGCGTTTACCAGATCTAGACTGGCTTCCCTGGTCACTTTATGAAACATACACTGTACTGCGTTTACCAGACCTAGACTGGCTTCCCTGGTCACTTCATGAAACAGACACTGTACTGCGTTTACCAGACCTAGACTGACTTCCCTGGTCACTTTATGAAATATACACAGTACTGCGTTTACCAGGCCTAGACTGGCTTCCCTGGTCACTTTATGAAATATACACAGTACTGCGTTTACCAGGCCTAGACTGGCTTCCCTGGTCACTTCATGAAACAGACACTGTACTGCGTTTACCAGACCTAGACTGGCTTCCCTGGTCACTTCATGAAACAGACACTGTACTGCGTTTACCAGACCTA
Source organism: Biomphalaria sudanica (assembly GCA_036873155.1). Taxonomy (NCBI): domain Eukaryota; kingdom Metazoa; phylum Mollusca; class Gastropoda; family Planorbidae; genus Biomphalaria; species Biomphalaria sudanica. Next base: position 123,128 of record JAZGLO010000510.1, on the reverse strand, counting down.
GACTGGCTTCCCTGGTCACTTCATGAAACAGACACTGTACTGCGTTTACCAGACCTAGACTGGCTTCCCTGGTCACTTTATGAAATATACACTGTACTGCGTTTACCAGATCTAGACTGGCTTCCCTGGTCACCTTATGAAACAGACATTTAACTGCGTTTATTATTATTTCCTTATCTTAAGAACACACTATAGAAACCAACTGCAAACTATTTATAGAAATCACTATCAAAGTTCCGTTACTGATTTCATCATTTTAAAACAACTTTTACCTGCAGGTATTTTGACAATGAGTAATGTAGCGTGCACCCCCCCCCCCTTCAACTTAAATTTTTTTGTACGCTTCGTTCGGAGAGTTGTGTAAACGGGATATTATTATTGATTAAGGCGTCCCCGACGTGTGGATACGTGTAAAGTGGCACGGCTCTGAACCAGACATCCCGCCTTCACTCCCTGATGAAATACCTGGGCACTCCCTTGCCCTGATCTTATATTTAGCCAGACCAACTTGACCTGAGGTGAGGTTTCCTGCACTTACAACACTTTCTTAGCGGATGTATTTCAAACTGGCTGTTCTTTATGTTCAAAGGTAGTCCATTTTTTGGGGGTCTTAATTCAATGTGGATTTGTAACTCTGTAACGTAAGTGGTGCGATCCAGGTGTTTGTAAATCTAATACTAACTAATGTCCTGCTGAGACAACCTGTTTATTTGTATTTCTGAATGCAGACATTCCAGGAGATCTGTTTATGTAGGTTCTAGATGTTACCTTCAGGCAACGCGTGGTATTTCGAACCTGATTATCGATGCCTGGTGTTCTTTTCGATCTGCTTGTGCTTGTTGCCTATTTATACAGTTTTATTCAATGTGGAATGTTTTATTTGTTTTAATGTAATGCTTACCGGAAGTTCTTAGCTTCACACATCACGTGGTCGCGATTCATAGTCTTTCATTTCATTGACCGAACGCGAACGCAGGCGATACATTTACTCACCATATTGGTTTTAGGCAAGAAGTGATCTTTATTTTTTTGTTTTATATCTTCTAGAAGATTTATTTGATTGTTTATACTTTTCAGTAACCAAGTAGTCGTGCTTGAATACATTGTTTACGAATGATGGTAATGATGGTTTATGAATGATGGTAATGATGGTTTTAACAAATGATGGTGATGATGGTTTAACGAATGATTGTTATGATGGTTTCAACAAATGATGAAGATGATGGTTTTAACAAATGATGGTGATGATGATGGTTTTAACAAATGATGGAGATGATGGTTTCAACAAATGATGGTGATGATGATGGTTTTAACAAATGATGGTGGTGATGATGGTTTTAACAAATGATGGTGATGATGATAGTTTTCACAAATGATGGTGATGATGGTTTCAACAAATGATGGTGATGATGATGGTTTTAACAAATGATGGAGATGATGGTTTAACGAATGATTGTTATGATGGTTTCAACAAATGATGATGATGATGATGGTTTTAACTAATGATGGTGATGATGATGATTTTAACAAATGATGGTGATGATGATGGTTTCAACAAATGATGGTGATGTTGATGGTTTTAACAAATGATGGTGATGATGGTTTAACGAATGATTGGTATGATGGTTTCAACAAATGATGATGATGATGGTTTCAACAAATGATTGTTATGATGGTTTCAACAAATGATGGTGATGTTGATGGATTTAACAAATGATGGTGATGATGGTTTAACAAATGATTGTTATGATGGTTTCAACAAATGATGGTGATGTTGATGGTTTTAACAAATGATGGTGATGATGGTTTAAAGAATGATTGGTATGATGGTTTCAACAAATGATGATGATGATGGTTTCAACAAATGATTGTTATGATGGTTTCAACAAATGATGGTGATGATGGTTTAACAAATGATTGTTATGATGGTTTCAACAAATGATGATGATGATGGTTTCAACAAATGATGGTGATGATGGTTTCAACAAATGATGGTGATGTTTGTTTCTAAGAATAATGGTGATGATGATTGTAATGATAAATTCTCTTGTTGTGCTTGGCTTGATGAACATGTACTAGATCTAGTAAACACACACTCCTGGCTGCTTGTCATCTTGAATAGTTCAGTTCTGCTGAAGGTCGAGCTTTATTCCGCTCTAGTAGAGTTTTGGCACCAACACTCAGCGCCAAGCAGGTTTGGCTTCTCCAATTTCCCCAAGCTATCTGGCTCTGTTCACTTGTTATCGCAGTCAATTTTATGGCTGCTTCACTTGCCTGTCAGAAATCAGGGAGGTGGGAGTCAATGGGAGGTTACCTGGTTACAATGATAATGAAGTCCAGGACCAACACTGTACGATTTCATTTCCTAACTTTGCTGTGATTACCTCGTAATTCCATGTAAATCAACTCAAATATAAGGTTTTAACACTAGTCAGCATTTAGCTGAATCTTTACGTTCGTCTACGGGACCTGGAAATACATGTTTCAAAGCACCGTGTACTTTATTGATACTATTGGTTGTTATAGAGACGGAGGAAGTAGAAGTCAATGTCACGTGGTTATTGCATCGTTCGGACCAGGCATTCATTTCTTTTTGTTTTAAAGTTGAATTTACATTAACAAGTAAACTATAAAAATACTTACAACAGAGACAAACCAAAATTATAGTGATTCCAATGGCATCAATAATTTTGCATTCAATCATCTTATTAAGCTTTTAATACATCTAGACTATTCATAATAAATGTGTGCAATTGGAAATTTCTGTATTAATTGTTTTTGTTTTGAGCGCGAATGTCATGCTTCTAGCATGCTCAGTAGGCTATGACCCAATCACTTTTGTGGACCGGAACCCCAATCACTTTTGTGGACCAGTTTGGGTGAGGGATGTCTGAGAGGGTTGCTTGACTGCTTTTTTCAAAAGCTATGTAAATAAAAAGGTTGCTCAAGTCTGAATAAGAACTCAGAGGTCTCGAGCCTCCACGTTGGAAGGCCGACACGTTTGCCACTAAGGTATTCAAGTACTTTTAAAAATAGAAGGTATAGTCTGATAAAATATAGTTTTGCAATTTTTTTGGACGAGCTATTTCTTTACACAAGTTTTATCTCCCCTTTACTTAGTACATTTCTATATAAGACAAACTTAATAAATTACAACTTCCGATAATTGATTAAATGTTTGGATTTTTAAAAAAAAATTTAATTGATTCACGTGTTGTCGTCAACAATAAATAATTGCACAAAGTTTCAACTTGATCCTAGAATAAATTCTTCATTAGTGAGTTATATAGGTCAAAATGTGGAGTTCTTCCCCTTAGAAACTTTTTTTTAAAAAGTCTTTTATATATTTTGCTTGTTTTGAAATATGGAAGCCCTATTACATCCGGCCCTGAACTTAACATTATAAAATAACAACTTAATCAAATACTTTCTTCTTGCAACCAATATATTAATTAGAATGGTCAAAAAAAAAACAATATTAGTCTGTAGCGTTCTGTCGTGTCAGCGTGCTGTCCAATTAACATTCATCTAAGACTCTACCTACTTATTTAACCCCCTTCACCCAGAGTTCTACCTACTTATTTAACCACCTTCACCCAGAGTTCTACCTACTTATTTAACCCCCTTCACCCAGAGTTCTACCTACTTATTTAACCCCCTTCACCCAGAGTTCTACCTACTTATTTAACCACCTTCACCCAGAGTTCTACCTACTTATTTAACCCCCTTCACCCAGAGTTCTACCTACTTATTTAACCCCCTTCACCCAGAGTTCTACCTACTTATTTAACCCCCTTCACCCAGAGTTCTACCTACTTATTTAACCCCCTTCACCCAGAGTTCTACCTACTTATTTAACCCCCTTCACCCAGAGTTCTACCTACTTATTTAACCCCCTTCACCCAGAGTTCTACTTACTTATTTAACCCCCTTCACCCAGAGTTCTACCTACTTATTTAACCCCCTTCACCCAGAGTTCTACCGACTTATTTAACCCCCTTCACCCGGAGTTCTACCTACTTATTTACCCCCCCTCCACCCAGAGTTCTACCTACTTATGTAACCCTCATCACCCAGAGTTCTACCGACTTATTTAACCCCCTTCACCCGGAGTTCTACCTACTTATTTAACCCCCCTCCACCCAGAGTTCTACCTACTTATTTAACCCCCTCCACCCAGAGTTCTACCTACTTATTTAACCCCCATCACCCAGAGTTCTACCGACTTATTTAACCCCCTCCAACCAGAGTTCTACCTACTTATTTAACCCCCTCCACCCAGAGTTCTACCGACTTATTTAACCCCCTCCAATCAGAGTTCTACCGACTTATTTAACCCCCTCCACCCAGAGTTCTACCTACTTATTTAACCCCCTTCACCCAGAGTTCTACCGACTTATTTAACCCCCTTCACCCGGAGTTCTACCTACTTATTTAACCCCCCTCCACCCAGAGTTCTACCTACTTATGTAACCCCCATTACCCAGAGTTCTACCGACTTATTTAACCCCCTTCACCCAGAGTTCTACCTACTTATTTAACCCCCTCCACCCAGAGTTCTACCTACTTATTTAACCCCCATCACCCAGAGTTCTACCGACTTATTTAACCCCCTCCAACCAGAGTTCTACCTACTTATTGAACCCCCTCCACCAGAGTTCTATCGACTTATTTAACCCCCTCCACCCAGAGTGCTATCTGTTACAATGGTTTACAAGAGAATCTCTGGCCCTGCAGGATTCCTGGCATCACGACATGGCCTAGACCTGAACATCCAATAAAAAGAAAGAGTTCAGCATTGTATGTTTTGAACATTTCGTGTCTTTAAGCGTGTTCAAGTCTACCGTGAAATTCTAACATAAGTTCTTCAACAAATCCAGGAAGCGAAACACTTTTTAATTGCTTTTTATTAAAGGGAGTTTTTGTTGATAGTATATTTTTTAGATGTATATGTGCTTAGTATTGTTAGTAGAACTTCTAGATCAGCGGTTCTCAACATTTTAAGCTCGGCGACCCCTTTTTACAATCTCCCACTCTGCCGCGACCCCCCCCCCCCCCCATAGACACACACAGCAATAGAAGAATAGACAATAACAATCCTTATTTTTGATGGTCTTAGGCGACCCCTGGCAAATCGTCAATCGACCCCCAAGAGAGTCGCGACCCACAGGTTGAGAGCCTCTGTTCTAGATGCATATGTGAACCACGCCATGGTCTTTGACCAATTCATAATCTACTTGAAATTCGTTTGAAATATTCACTTAAAGTTCGGAGTAATAATGCTTGTCCAAAGATTAATGAGGAGTGTATTATTTTCATAGGGCTACGCAACCCCAGCTGCGACCTACATATTTTGACACATGCAACGCAGTATTAATCATTGTCCGTCGGTTTAGATTCTATTTCGCAGTGTGCGTCTGTCCTCTGCAGCGTATTTTCTTTTGGTCTCAAATGTGTATTTCCTCGGCCTTTGTAAGTGATCTCCGGCCAGGTACTCTCTTCAAAGTCAGTTAAAGAAAGTTAGCGCCTAATCTGGTCTTTAAGACGTTTCCGTGGGGCACCTCTGTAACAAAAAGAGAGACTTAAAAAAAATAAATCTTACGTTGCGTGAAATTGCATCAATTATTTCGAATCAATCATGTCATTGATTTTTAATAGATCCCAGGTTTTGTGCATTTTTTGTCTGTCCTCTCGTCACGCTTAGCTGTCTTGTAAGCGCTATTGAAAATGTAATTTCACTCTTGCTTGTGTAGACCTCAAAACCTGCCTCGGCTTGATTGATTTTCTGAACAACGAACCATCTTGTTTTTACATTTCAAAATGCGAACTGTTTTTTTGTTGTTGTTTTTTACACAGACACGCCATTTTAGAAGCAGTGTGAATAAGTCTTATTTACTTAAAGTATACTTTGTATTGCTTAACTCTTTCTCTCCTAACTGACGATACCAGCGTTGATTCAACCAGAATGTGGTAAATAATTACGGAGAGAAAGAGTTAATGGGGGTGTCAATAACATGGACATGATCAGACTAATTGATGTCATGTCTTACTTTTTGCAAAGCTTATATATCCATTCACTCTGTCTGTCTGGTACAATGTTTGTACACGTTAGTTCTCCCGTTCCCCATTTTGGGATCAAGTTTAAACTTTGCACAATCTTTCAATGTTCCTAACAATATATGAATCAATATAAAAACAACAACAAATAATTAGTTAATTAGTGGAGATTTATTTATTGTGTAAGATATTGATTAAGAGAAATACATCTTACAGTATTGATATATATATATATATATATATATAGCTATAATATTTTGTATAATAATAATAATAATAATCTGTATTGTCCGTATGGAAACATAGCCAAGGGCTTTTCGCTAACATTAAACGAGGACAGTTTTCTTAGTAAACGTAATCTTTGCTGCCCTTTTTTTGCTAATATTTTGCTTTTAAAACATATGCGTGTGATGGTTCAAAATTTGTGGAATGAAATTTTTTGGTTCAGTTTTATATGTTTTTCTTGGTATTTTGGTTGCTGCTTTTGGCTGTCTTACATCGTGCTCTAAACACTTTTATGAATTTTTTTTTTTTGGACAAGATACACTAGCCAGGGCCCGGTGTTATTTCACAATGTCATGTCCATACATTTTTGGACTTTGAATCTGTCCGTCAAACTGGTCACGACGACCTTATTCAGGCATTCACAATCTCAGTCGGCCATCGCATCTGTGAGAATGTAAACTTAGGGACCAAAAGGCTTTCACGGGGGAAAACAAAAAAAGCCAGAGAAAATAGTTTTGAGAGAGAGAGAGAGAAAGAGAGAGAGAGAGAGAAATTGTACTCATGTAGACATAAATATAGTTATTTTTAATGACACGACTTTGTTGGCAGTTCTTGTTATTCTACAGCTTTGATGTGAAAAGACTTTGCATAATAATGTGTGAGTTCGACAGGCCCGCAGGGGCCGACCAACAACTCATTTTTTTTAAAGATTTATTCTAAGGCTCATAATGTCATTCACTTGAAACATTTTTGTTTAAAAAATTCATGGATTTTTTAAAATATCTCCTCCCCCTACCCAAGGGGGGGGGGAGAGGGCGTGGTGAGGATACGAAAGATTGTAGTAGGTCTAGAGCTACCCACTAAATGTGACTGTCTTCTATATCGAGCTCATCAGTCAACTTTGACCTCTTAATGATGCTAAAGGCAGCCGCCAAAATCTAGTACTAAATCTTTTTCTCCCTAGAATGTTTTTGTGTGCACCATTTTCTCCCGTTTCCGAATCCAGACATGGTGCTATCAATTAGGATCTTTCAAATAAATGTCGTTCAATTGTTGCCCGCCTCCAACATTTTGCTTCAAGCTCAAGCGTATGAAATGTGTTTGTAAATCTTCATTTTCATTTTATCGATAACAAACAAGACAAAACATTATTAAAAAAAACTTTAAAAAATTAAGATTATATTATTGTAATTGTATCAATTATTTTTTATCAGTCATGTAATTATATATGATTGACCTAGACATATAAATCTGTGCCATATAAATATTTTTACCAATTGTTTTTGTTTAGATTTTAGCTTTCTCAATGCTTTATGATCCTATCCTTGTCTGGACCAGTTGTGAAAGGGGAAGGAATGAAGAAGTTGGTGTCTTAGTGTTCACTAGGGCTCAGGAGTTCTCAAGGGGAGTAATTCAACTTATACCATCACATCTGTCAAGGACGATTTCTTTCACTTGTTCAAGATACCAAACAAAATAATTAATTAACAACAGTTAATCAATTAATTTGTTAATTTTTTTTTTAAAGTGATTCTTGTGTTGTCAGGTAAAAGAAATAATTGTGCAAAATTCCAGCTTAATCCGAGATTGGGTGTGGGAGAAATAACGTGTACAAGCTTTTTACCATACAGAGTTGATAATATCTGATAAAATAATTGTAAAAAGTTTATAAAACAGCAGATTGAATGTTTTATATCCGCTCCCAGTCCTGCCCTAGCTTCTAATATGAACATAACTCTCTTTTGTCTCTTTGGGCATTGAAGTATCCTCTAGGCCACGTACACACGTTACTGGGTAAGAGGGCTTGATCAAACTAATTTGTTAATGTCAGTACGTGTCTCATTATCATGCTCAACATGAGACAGTGTGTTAAATTATGTATGCACTGCCTACGTGCCTTGTAGCGGCTGGCTGGCCACGCCTACTTGAGCTACTATAAATAGACATCGACTATCAGTTACGGGAATTCCCCCCACACGAAGCTGACGGTTGTCGGATCAATTGTTTTGCTGAGAGCGCTACGCGACATGGTTATTATGATTTCGCCGACTCTGCTCTCCGGTTTAGTGACCGTGGGGGGGGGGGGGGGGGATCAATAGGATCGAACCGCCAATACGAGGGTGTTTGGGGAGTTTCTTGATGAAACATGCTGCATTGAACATACTGGAGATAGCAAGCCATGCGAGCACAAATCTGTTCAATAGAAGGGTCACAAGCAAAAGAGGAGTCACGCTTGTGTGTTGCTGTATCAGCCAGGGTCGAATTTATGGCAATACAAGACTGTGCACCCAAAAAAAAAAAAAACAACAGAAAAAGAATACTTTAAGAAAAAAAAAAGCTTAATTAAGTGAAAGAACTGCTAATTACTGCCATTTATCTTAAAATTACATGGTTTAGCTCCCTTTCTGTCCCCCCAAAAAAAATTAGTACTAAATGATAAACTAATTGCTAATTATTTTGGATTGATTCGTGTATTGTCATCGACTATGAATAATTATGCAAAATTTTCAACTTGATCCGAGAACAGGAAGTGGGAGGGGAAAAAATGTGTGAAAACGTAATAAGGGGATTAAATCCATATATATATAATATATATATATATATATATATATATATATATATATATATATATATATATATATATATATATATATATATATATACATCCTCATCTCTCATCAAGTGTATTTTTTTATCCATTTATGTTTGGTCAGGTCCAATGAATAATTGTGCCAAGTTTCAACTTGATCCGAGAATAGAAAGTGGGAGAATAAACATGTTCACACTTTTTACCAGAAAGACATTTTTAGTTGATATGATATAAGCATTGGACAAATTAAAACACATTGTGTAAGAAAATGCGTGAAATTAGATTCAATTGACAAGCACTCTCATTTCTTTAAAAATATGACGTGCTTTTAGATGTATTCCATTTATATTGTAATCCATTTATATTGTTATCGAAGGTTGAAGAGGGTAGGGGCTTTAAAAAAAATCGTATAGCCTACTCAGGGCTTCCACTTACTCATATCCGGCGCTAGTATCAGCTACAACATGGACAGGTTCTCTACTGTTCTGATAAGAGCACTGAAGCGTACACATGTGCTAGACCAGTGAAATTGGAAATGAGAAAGGTGTAGCTGTTGGTCAGTCCGGTCAGCGGATAAGGTCAAAGAAAGAGAAAAAGGGGGGTGGGATAGGTGAAGAGTTTCGTAGTACTTTAGTAACTTTTCGTAAAAAAGTAGTAAAGTTTCCCTTTCAGACCACACGATGTGTAGGACAGATGATGTAGAGCTCATCTGTTACTGTGGCCCACGGTTTACAAGGGTGTCATGTGGCCAGCACAACGACCAACTGCCTTTACTTTTCCTCAACTAATGCCAGCTGGTTGGACTTTGAGACGCCCTAACTGTTCCGAAATGAAAAATCCCAGTCTTCATCAGGATTCGAATCCGGGACCGCCGATTTGGAAGTTAAGCGCTTTACTACTCACACGCCACGCGCTTTCCTTTTAGAAGCGGGAAGGGCAGCGGCAGGGTTCAAACTCGGGGCCATCTTAATGACAGTCACAAGCGTATACCACACGACCAGGCAGTCATCCAAGTTTGGACACATATTACATTTATTGTTTGAACGTATTTATGACACTTATAAAATCTATTGTGAGTGGCAAGATAATCTGTAGATTAAAAATTTTTGGAGATTATATCTAGACACTTGAAAAAAGAAATGTAACTCTTCTGCTTCGAGAGATTTCGTTTTCTCTTGAATGTATATATGGTACTTATAAAAATCTATTTGAAGTGTTCTTTCTGTGTGTGTAGCTGCCTTATGATCCAGCTGTGTTTATAGCGGTTATAATGGCCAGGACGAGAAGGGAGAGCGGGGGCGAGATCGGTGCAGGAAGGGAGTGGGAGACAGCTGATGGCAAAGCGGGAAGCGGTGGGCTGGCAAGGGGGGAGGGTGGTTTTGACTCTAAGGCCATGTTGATGAGCTGAGCAAACGCCTCGGTGTTTGTGTGTTGTGGATAGTGGTCAGTGCTGGACACTTAGGGGTCTTTGTTTACAAACCAAAAATCCAGCTCGCGTGTGTCTCCTCTCGCACCCCAGAGTGTCGCACACAGTGTGACCCCACTCCCCACGTCGTGTCAATAACTGCGTAAAGAAGTGCTCGCTCAACAGTTTCGCTACTAGCGGAGCGTCCCGTTAGTGTTTGGATTGGTCCGCTATAGCGGTACTTTCGCGCAGACCTAGGTCAGCCTACCGGTGCTGTTTCTTTTTCCCTTACTACGGATATCAACCCACTCGAGTGGTTTTACAGTGGTGGATCTGGTGTTAGTTGTACTAAACTTAATACCGGTTATGAGAAAGCTCTTAAAAGAAAAGTGGTGCTTTTTTGTTTGTTTCTGGCTTGTATTTAGTGAATGTAGATTTCAGTGTTATTGAAACTGTGATTTTCTTTCTCGTGAGTGCTTGGAGTTATTGTTCAGAAACGTAAGTACAAAGTAAACGGTTTATTGTTCAGAAACGTAAGTACAAAGTAGCCGATCAAAGCAGTTCGCTGAGGACGTGACAAGATTTATTGATGACATTTTTCCTACACTCGCATCTAATGAATACTCGGGCATTACTTTTAAATCTCCTAATGAGAAGCTTTTAGCTATCTGGGCATCCTAGACGGATGGACACGCGAGGCAAGCGGACGGAAATGGGTACAAAATAGTGGGCTTGAGACATACGGACAGAGAAATGGGCACATAATGGTGGGTTTGAGACATACGGGCAGAGAACTGGGCACATAATGGTGGGCTTGAGGCAAACAGAAAGAGAAATGGACACAATAGTGGGCTTGAGACATACGGACAGAGAACTGGGCACATAATGGTGGGCTTGAGACATACGGACAGAGAATTGGGAACATAATGGTGGGCTTGCGACATACGGACAGAGAAATGGGCACATAATGGTGGGCTTGCGACATACGGACAGAGAAATGGGCACATAATGGTGGGCTTGAGGCAAACAGAAAGAGAAATGGACACATAATAGTGGGCTTAAGACATACGGACAGAGAAATGGGCACATAATGGTGGGCTTGAGACATACGGACACGCGATATTGACTTGAGATGGACGGACAGAGAATTGGGAACATAATGGTGTGCTTGAGACATACGGACAGAGAAATGGGCACATAATGGTGGACTTGAGACATACGGACACGCGATATTGACTTGAGATGGACGGACAGACAAACGGGCACATAATGCTAATTTGCTTCCGGAGAGAATGTAATCTCTGTTGACATCTTGCATCGTCTTCCCATCAATTAACACACACACACACACATTCACTTTGTTCTTGTGGAAGACTACAAGTTCCTGGTTTATCAACACACACACATTTTATTCTTGTCATGTCTATCGTCCAATAATGAAAACTTCATTCTTGCACTTTATTTTTTTTACTAAGTCGCCTTTATTCTCTCTCTCCTCTTTCTCTTCTCTCTCTCTCTCTCTTTCTCTCTAGCCTATCTACTCAACATACTCATTAGTTTGTAAATTACTATTTCATTTTGCTGGTCTTCAATCCCTGAAACCCCCCCCCCCCCCCTCTCTTCAATGTATTACTTCCAGTGGACATCTGGTTTGTTTTAGTTGTTCTCTCCACCCCCCCCCTCCTCCTCACCATGTTGAGTGCTCCTAAACTGCAGTCCTGCCTATCTCAGATAGTCACTCCATGTGTCTGTTGTTGTAAGTCTTGATATGACTTGTGACGTAGTATGTTACAGTTTATCACCCTGTTTGGACCCCCCTCCCCCGCCCCTCCTTTTTTTTTTTCGTATCTCCGTAAAGACAGACAGACAAGAGACACAAATAGTGTATTGGCCAATAACTGATCACAGCAAACTCTCTCCGGGCACCGCGTCAGTGTTATCATCTGGAAGTTTACATTTGATCGCGTTTATTTTTATTGGCTCCCCCCCCCCCCCCATAGACACCCCTCCTGGCTTGTGTAGGAAATACCTGGGACTGCAGTGGCAATCGTTTTACCTTGACCTTTTACTGGATCTTTTTTTTTTTTTAGCCTTTACACACATACACAAACGTGCAGCCTGCGCATACCAGAGGAGACAAGCACATATACAGACATACACATGCTATACGATACAAGCACAGTAGATGCACACACTGTACATGACCATATACATATTTCAGATGCAGACACACACGCACCTACCAGACGACACACACACATGCACATGAACCAAATACATAGATCTCGCGGACACACACTGACACTAGACGACACACGCACAGCAGACATGCACATGAACCAAATACACTAATCTCGCGGACACACTTGACACTAGACGACACACACACACAGCAGACATGCACATGAACAAAATACACCGATCTCGCGGACACACTTGACACTAGACGACACACACACAGTAGACATGCACATGAATCAAATACATTGATCTCGCGGACACACACTGACACTGGACGACACACGCACATGCACATGAACCAAATACATTGATCTCGCAGACACACACTGAAACTGGACGACACATGCACATGAACCAAATACATTGATCTCGCGGACACACACTGACACTAGATGACACACGCACAGCAGACATGCACATGAACCAAATACATTGATCTCGCAGACACACACTGACACTGGACGACACACACACACGCACATGAACCAAATACATTGATCTCGCATACACACACTGACACTGGACGACACACACACACGCACATGAACCAAATACATTGATCTCGCATACACACACTGACACTGGACGACACACGCACATGCACAGGAACCAAATACATTGATCTCGCAGACACACACTGACACTGGACGACACACGCACATGCACATGAACCAAATACATTGATCTCGCGGACACACACTGACACTGGACGACACACGCACAGCAGACATGCACATGAACCAAATACATTGATCTCGCAGACATGTGTTTGACGAAAGATTTCCTCTTCCCGGTCTGTGCTCGGTTAAGTCCCCGCCCACTCTAAACACACGCTCAGGATCTTCCTAATTGAACTCTTTCAAGACCATGTCCCTCTTATGAAAATACTCAATTGAAAGAGTGGGCGTTAAATCACTGCAGGTTTTTGCGCGTGCCTGGGAAATGACACTGGCGCGCATCTCGCGCGCGTGTGTGTGTGTGTGCAACTCCGACGATCGCTCTCCTCTCTCGAGTTTAGCTGACTTGGTGCTAATAACTCATTTATCTCCGCAAGTAATTTTCAACATTCTAACGGAATGGACCTCATTCACCAATCGTAAACAAACAACATTTGGCCACGTGATAATATTGGTAAGACAATGAAGAAAAAAAAAACTGTCACGTGACAGCCTGTGTGTATTACGTAATTTGTATACAAGAGATAAAGAATCACGTGGCTAAATGTTGTGAGTATACGATTGGTGAATGAGGTCCATTGTTCAGTTTTGACATTTCTGCGATCTACCGTGTTATGATCAAACTTCAATACCATTTCTGTTCATGATCAGAAAATGTTACTTTTGGCATAGAATTATAGGAGCACGCATGCTCTCTTTATACAACGCAAATAATAGTTTATGAAACCAAAAATAAATTTAATGTCATGGTGTCAAATCAACGATGTTACGGCTAAGGAGAGAAAGAGTTAAACGAATTTTGTCTCTGTAATAAATATTCATTTTTAGCCTTTTTTTTTCAGCACAGAAGTCAAAATCGAAACACACGTGTATTTGAAGCTCTGAAAAGTCATGTGACCTCTTGACTCGATGCTTTTTTTCAAAAAATAACTATGTTTTCGTTGTATCCAATAAAGTTGTTATCTATTGTTCCTATGCTAGATTTGCCACATTTTTATGGTACAATGCATTCCTTGTAGGAACCAAAGCCACGGTCTGTCTTCGAAACCTATGTCAAAGCACAATATAAAAACAAAACATATCGTTTGCTTTCTCCTGGTTCTGAGCGGCTTGCAAATGTCAGAAATTTGTTCGGTGTTCATTTCTTGTACTTTTCCAGTTCGTTTGCTTTGTGCTGGAGCATTTCGATTTGTTTTTGGTTACAGGTGCAAGCGAGTTCTTTGATGTGGCAACAGTCTTTCATTTCATTGGGAGATGCTTCTGTCTGGGAATGGAAAGGCTGACTTAACCCCCAGGCTGATCTCCCTTGTTGTCTTAGCCAAACTGCCGATGTAGAGTATTGGCCAGATTTTTTACTTTCTAAAATGTGGCCAATCGCTGATTAAGATGAATAAGTCATGAGAGGCGAAAAAAAACAACATGAGACCTAAAAGTCTGGATTGAGCAAATAGATGGCTGCCAGATAGTTGGTATGCCCTTCGACACATCCCCTGGAGGAGGCTTGGGCTAAGATGTAATAATCTTCATTCCTGAAGACACGTCTGAAAACAAACAATTCAATTTCCCATTTAACCTCGCAAGAGATTCTAACTATAAGATTGCACTCTAGCTGTTTGTATTGCACTCTAGCTGTTTATATTGCACTCTAGCTGTTTGTATTGCACTCTAGCTGTTTATATTGCACTCTAGCTGTTTGTATTGCAATCTAACTGTTTGTATTGCACTCTAGCTGTTTGTATTGCACTCTAGCTGTTTGTATTGCAATCTAACTGTTTGTATTGCACTCTAGCTGTTTGTATTGCACTCTTCTAGTTTGGCCTGTAGTTCACATAGTGAACTAGCTCGAAAGTATCACCAAAGGAAAATGTTTATTTATTTGTTCAAACTTGGATCAACTCACGTCTTGTCTTGGACACATTTGGAACACGTTGTTTCGTCCTCATCCATTCTTCGACCATGTTGACATTTGCACAATTATTCAGCGTCCCCTTACAAAATAGGAATCAATCCACAATTAAGCAATTAATTACTTAGTGGCAATTCATTAATTTAGTTTGATATCGAAAGGGGAAATAAATCTTATAGTATTGAGAAATATGGTTGTAATTACAGTTTTGAGAAATATGGTTGTAAATGCGCAGTTAGTACCCTTAGTTAAGCTTTGTTTTTTTTTTTTTTTTTTGTAAAGTATTTTTGAAATAAATATTTTGCTTCTTTCTTTTTTAAAATTTGCTTCGATCTCCTCTGAATTTATTTGCTTCAGTTTTCGTTCATGTTCATGTTTCCGATGTTCCTTCACAACTGAACATTTTCACATCCTTGCTCAAGCCTCCCGTAGGTCATCTGGCGGAGTCGAACCCGCTTCCATCGACATTAGTCAGGAGCGCATATCACATGTTCAGAATGATTTCATAGAGCCTGTTTACATGCTAGGTCTAAAAAAAAAAATCTCTCTGTGAGGTCTTGCTGATGTTTGGTAAACTGGATCCCAGTAGCTTTCCGTGTAGCTTCAATCCAGCTCCAGCAAGATTCCGATGGGATTGCCCCCAGGAAAACAGTGTACCCTGAAAATCCAGCCATGCGTAACGTGTGACACTAAAACCAGTCTATCGTGACTGAAAGTAAAATGACGTGCGTCATACAAAGACACCAACATCCTGTGTATGAGACCTCTTGGATACCCTGCTATTGTACGGACCTCTCTCTCTCTCTGTGTGTGTGTATGCGCGCGCGCGTGCGTGCGTGTGTGTGTGTGAGGGGGAGAGAGAGAGAGAGAGAAGGTAGAGGGACAGGATAGGAGGTGTCAAACTTTGACCCGTATGTCACTTCTGCTGAGGCTACAAGTTTAAGACACTTGTTTGGTAGGAAGCGCCAGGGAAAGGGTAGGGCAGACCATCTCCAAGTCGCTTGTTTTCATCCGTCTGCTCCACTTGTTGACCCTGACCTTACTTAACAGCAGTCTGTTGTTTAGACTCTTCACGTGACTTGTTAATGTACAACTTAATTTCTCTGATGTACCAACGCTATTAGCATGTCTTTAAACATTTCTGATAGGGGAAAAAACAGCATTTTAAGTTATTGTAATTAAAAACAGGCCCCCCTTTTAATATATATATTTATATATATATATATATATATATATGAACAGTTTACTATGGAAACTAGCGTTAGGTACCCATTAGAGTTGGATGAACTCAGAGGCGCCCGAAGATCCTAAAGTTAATAATCCCAGGATTCGAACCCCGGACCCCGGTTCGGTAGCTAAGCGCTTTACCGCTCAGCCACAGAGCCTCCTGAATTGGCTGAGAACTGTCCTCAAATTCAGAGTTTCAAAATTCTCCAAAAGAATCCAGGCCGCATAACGTCTGTTAAGTCTATCACCCCTTTGAGCGCTGAGAAGGATTGCTCTCAGCAAACAAGCGTGGGCTTTTTACCCCAAGTCTTGCCTGAAAGTTCCCCAGGGTATGTGACTATTACTGGCTTGGGTCACACTTTATACCCGTATGTAATGTGGACCGCCCAACTTTTAACTACGATGAATTCTTCCTACTCCTATCATCGGTTAACCAACTCAAGGCTCTTTCCCTTCGCTCACCACACCAAAGCGAATGAATAACTTCCTGGCCGGAACCTCGTTTTAATTGGAAATGTTTGATTTAGCTTTATCGTTGGCCTTCTTGTTTGATATTAAGATCGTAATTAGCCGCAGTTGAACCAAACAAGCACAATACGGACCAATGTCACCCAAACATTCATTAGTTACAATCTTCTGAGTAATTCTGTTTCATTAAATAAAGGTTCTGAGTTTATCGTTATATATTGGCTGATTACCTTTCAATCAGCCATGTGCTGTCAAAGATTTTTAAGTCTCATCCTTCAGTGTTGTTTTGCTGAGTGTGAATCGTCTTCAAAGACAAACTGAATTTATGGGTCCATTAACTCGTTCCATTTTATGTCATTTCTATTACCTGTTAAAGCAATCTGTAACAAGGTAACAGACCCGAGAGTGTCCCAGTCATGGGAGTTGGTTTTTTTTGTGTGTGTGTATGACGTTAATTGTGGATCAGCTCGTGTTTCTAAACGCACTCTGTCTCCTTCACATTTCTCTGGTGAGATCTTAAATTGAGGCAGCACGCAGAGAAACAATGGGGGGGGGGGGGTTCTGGAACTGTCTGTGTCAGTATTCCCCAAAGACAAACTGGCGTGGCTCCATTTAGACTTTAATGCGCTAGTCGAGAACATACAAAATGACATTGGCCACATTAAACTGTCATTTAATTTGTGTCGCCTGACACGCGAAACCTTTGTGAGTCAATTCTGTCCCGTCGTTAAAGTAGTGAGCATGAGTTGAATAGATAGGTTCTGTTGAGTTAGCTCGCTTGGATCTATTAATAGAACTCCTGGTCAATGTGCTAACCTAAGATCTATACACACAGGACTGTTTACACATCGGTGTTGATATATCAACACAAACAAGTAGATGAGATCAAGTAACCTCAATGTTGTGGAATTGATTTTTTTTTTAGCTCTGACCCGAACGTTTATGGTGTTTCATACAGGGATCCATTAGTATCGTTAGTCAAGCTTTGTTTTCAATTGTAGTGGTTGAAGTAACTATACCAAACGTATTGTAGTGGTTGAAGTAACTATACCAAACGTATTGTAGTGGACGAAGTAACTATACCAAATGTATTGTAGTGGTTGAAGTAATTTTACCAAACGTATTGTAGTGGTTGAAGTAACTCTACCAAACGTGTACCTCTAAAATTTCACTGTTTTATTGTCTCAGCCTTAGAAGTTCGGTTTTGCTCGATGTGATTTATACAGTTTAATGTTGTATTGATTTCCATTTATTGTGTATCCCTCGGCTTTCGTGAGAGTTCTCTGTCTCTTTCAGAGGCCATCTGCTGCAATCTACTTTCCTCTATGCCAGTGAGGGCAAAATGGCTCCTCAGTTTATCGAGCCTACGCCCAGAGGAAAACCTTTGTAGAAGACAGGCGCAGAAGACGAAAGTTTAAAATAGACCCCGGCGGACAACGGCTTTGTCTGCAACAGGTCTGGAAAAATATACACGTCGCAACTGGGTTTACATGGCCATGTGAAACACCGCAGTCATCCTTAATCATCTGAATCGAAAACATTGCCTTTATTATTAAGGAAATCAATTTTCATTCTCTGTGAATGCCACTGTCAAGCTTCGATAAAGGGAAACAAAATTAATCCCCTTAACAGTGTCCACTTAGAAGTTTTCTGGTGATGTGGCAGGTCTGCAGAAGTACTGCCCTTTGACAGGTAATAAGGATCCTTTTGGAATGCTTAGTTATTATTATTATATTTGTGTTCCTCCATATCAAAAGCGATTTGTATCCCAGCGTTACCCAGTTGGATCGTATTGTTATAACCCTATTCATGACGCAAAAGTGTTAACTGTGTGTGATCAGCTGACATATGTGACACAGGCCAGTAATACAGTTTAGCGTGCTATATTGAACGGCAAGGGATAGTACTGGCATGAACTTTGCACGTGAATTGCGCCCGTGTTATGGTCATCTGATCATAAGCCTGAGCAGACCAGATACACAGTATGTAAGAAAGCGGCAGTTCAAGACCGGAGTGCGTTGAGACCGGGACTGTTAGTCGGCCATGAAGTCGGTCCTGGTGCAGTCATCCGGTGAAACGTACGAGTCCAGGAAGAGACAGTAGAGTTGATGAGTTTAGTACAGTGATACACAGTCTAACGTTGTAGCAGTTGATTGTGTTGCCAATTGTGTCGTATTGGCTGTTTGATTTGACCCTAATTAAAGTACCAGATTATTTGGAGCCTTGTTGTCAAGTTCTTGATGTGTTGTGTTCTGTTGTGTCTAGCAGTGTCTACAGAAGTGCTGATTAGAAGATTCTGAATCGTGTTACGAATAGGGTTATAACAGTATTATCGCTGTAGGTTGGGAGTTGAACGCGTACGCTTCGTGTTAACATCGCGAGCACTTTGTCTTCACGTCTTGGTGGTCACTGATGTGAGACACGAAACAGTTGCCAAACTTCAGCCAACGTCTAAGCAACACCTCCTCGTAGTCACGTTCAGGTGATAGCTCCCAGGTATACCTTCTGTTGTCTACGTCAGCAAGCTGGTATCAGCACCCGCTACAACATCAACACTCTTCTATCCACCACTTTGGGAAGTTAAACACACTTCTGTAGTGTCATGGATATCAATTAGAGCGCGAACCCACTCGGGTAGATTTTTGAACCAAACTGATTTGTTTCAAGTAAGTTTAGCTGTGCCCGGAACTGTGTATCAACCTAAACATGTCAGGAAGTCGAGGTTAACCAGGTCTAATAATTAACTACATTGACCAGAATGATCCATTGATAGATTATGCTAATCAGGTCCAAATTGACCGGAACATGTCATGAGCTGTACATTGGCCAGATGAAGTCTTGACCTAAACCAGAACCACAAGTTTCCAGTGTGAAATTCTTGCTTCCATGTTCTTGAAGGAATTCACGCTAGTCGGCTGGGGAAACTTCCTGGCAATTCTGTTGGACAGTAGCAACAGAAGGTCTATTTAATTGTTTTTATCATTAAACAGTACTGAGTGGTGCGTGTGGGTGTGTGTGTGTGTGCTTAAAGAAAGACAACTCAAGGCTAGCAGCTCTTTGAAAATTCAAGCAATATCTTTTAAATTGGGGAGGGGAAAGTCAAGGTCGAACTTGGGCCCACTTGACAAGACTGCTGTATCAGATTAGTCATCAGACCTTTACACGTAGGCTAATATGACATGTAAGAAGAGTAGCAGGATGACTTAATAACATGACTTAATAACATGACTTAATAACATGACTTGAAAGTTGTCTTAACAACATGGCTTAACAACATGATCTAAGTTGACTTATCAACATGGCTTGACAATAGGGCTTTACAACATTATTTAATAACATGGCTTAACAATTTGACTTCATAACATTTAGTAAAATGACTTAACAACATAAATTGATACCATATGACTTAAGATTCGTGGTTTGTAAAACAGTTTTGTGAATGCCGTGACTACCAATAAGCCTCTTTAATTGATGAACCAACTTTCAGACCGTCATTTTCTTTGTATGCATGTGTCCTTTTGGCAGTTCTAAAGTTTTGTAGTTGGACTCCGGAGACGTCTGCAAGGAAACGATTCAGCAGTGCTACAGCGAAGTTACCCGCCCTAATTGTGCGTTTGCAACACTCGCGTAATAACCCCCCCCCCCTCTCTCCCATCTGTATGTAGATAGACTTGGTTTAGGGGCCGCATTGGTCACAGCCTTCTCTCCAAATCAATGCCGAGTGATCTCCCAGTTCCAGGATCAGTTCCAAGATCACTTTGACCCCCACTCCATCTCCAAGCCCTTCACCCAGACATTGCGTAACTCCCTGGCTCCGGTATTGATTATCGAAGGATTTATTTTCCTTTTTGGAGCGTTATTGCCAGGCCCTCATTTAGTATTCTATGATCGTGGCGTAGGTTCTGTTGGCGGTCGTTGACTTGTAGCACCAAACTGCTGGTAGACAACTAAACCGCTGTAGCCGTATTATATCTTAAGTAATAAAACTTGAAATAACTTGAATAAATTCTTTGTGAACAAGACTAAATATAACTTTTATTATAATGTAGATAAGATTAAGTTGAGATATAAATAAATGTACTAGACTTTTATAATAATATTTTTTAAACAAAGTATAACTCACTACAATAACACCACCTTTCAGTCTCAGGTTCTAAGGTTGTCTGTTCTACTTAAGAACGCTGATGACACTGCCAACTATTTTGCATCATTAACAACCAATCGCTAACCTCTTCACACCGTCACCGTAGAAACACACGCGCACACACGCACACTCTCCATAACAGTAGGGCACCTCATTGTCTATTTTATGACCGTGGCGTAGGGCACCTCAACGTCTTGAACTTAAGGCGCCCCGTACAGCGGTCCTTAATCAAGGTATAGGGCGCATTGTTCAAACATCAGTAAGGGCGCCTCGTACAATACTTTTCGGCCATGGCTTATGGCAGCCACTATAGTCTTATTACTACCATAGAGGAGAGCTTATAAGTTTTAATTCAACAGTTTCTATGCAGTAGAATAATTGTCGACGCAATGTACAGAGCTTATTGATGTGAGTGAAACAAGGGAAGACAAATCAGTATTTGCATTATTCAAGGGCCAGGTCTTAGGACGCCTCATAGAGTTAATGTTAATGACTGTCTCTTTACTGAATAGTCTCACAGTAGTAGTTTTAGTATGTACTTTTTAGATGTGTGGCCAAACCACAAGTCACGCTAATTTAATGCTTCATTAATGGGAACTCTTATGTAACAGTTGGCTCGTATTTCGTATTTCATAGAACTTGGGCACAAACTTAGTGTTTGTTAATAGACATTGAACTAGGACTTTATGTTTGTTAGTAGACATTGGGCCAAGACTTTGTGTTCGTTAGTAGACATTGGACCAAGACTTTGTGTTCGTTAGTAGACATTGGACCAAGACTTTGTGTTTGTTAGTAGACATTGGACCAAGACTTTGTGTTCGTTAGTAGACATTGGACCAAGACTTTGTGGTCGTTAGTAGACATTGGACCAAGACTTTGTGTTCGTTAGTAGACATTGGGCCAAGACTTTGTGTTCGTTAGTAGACATTGGACCAAGACTTTGTGTTCGTTAGTAGACATTGGACCAAGACTTTGTGTTTGTTAGTAGACATTGGGCCAAGACTTTGTGTTCGTTAGTGGACATTGGACCAAGACTTTGTGTTTGTTAGTAGACATTGGGCCAAGACTTTGTGTTCGTTAGTAGACATTGGACCAAGACTTTGTGTTCGTTAGTAGACATTGGACCAAGACTTTGTGTTTGTTAGTAGACATTGGACCAAGACTTTGTGTTTGTTAGTAGACATTGGACCAAGTCTTGGTGTTTGTTAGAAGACATTGGACCAAGACTTTGTGTTTGTTACTAGACATTGGACCAAGACTGTGTTTGTTAGTAGACATTGGAGCAAGTCTTGGTGTTTGTTAGAAGACATTGGACCAAGACTTTGTGTTTGTTACTAGACATTGGACCAAGACTTTGTGTTTGTTACTAGACATTGGACCAAGACTTTGTGTTTGATTATAGACATTGGACCAAGACTTTGTGTTTGTTAATAGAACTTAGCCCTAAGTCATTTCGTAAATTAATTGCACTGTAGGGCAGCGGTTCTCAACCTTTTAGGCTCGGCGACCCCTTTTTACACCCCCCCCCCCCGCACACACATATACAGCAATAGAAGAATGGACAAAAACAATCCATTTTTTCGATGGTCTTAGGCGACCCCTAGCAAATCGTCAATCGACCCCCAAAGGGGTCGCGACCCATAGCTGTTACAATCCCTGCTGTAGGGGCTTGAATCTTGTATTACTAAAAGAAAAAGAAATTGTTTTTTTTTTTTGGTCTAAGACTCTGAGACTAAGTTGAAAACTTTTGCAGATTTCTTCACATTCTTCAATGGCACCAACACGTGTGTCTACGAGTATGGTAAAAGCTATTTATAGTTCCACGTGAGCTCAACTTCCTCTTCTCGGACTCGCTCGTGAGCTTTCTCTTTTGCTAACTCGATAGTTTCTCGCAGAATCTCGTGTTCTCCCGGTTCTGGCACCAAGTCTCTCTACTGTCATTGTCTCTATCAGTTAGGTTCCCCCCCCCCCCCACTCCTCCCTCCTTTTCATTATTGTTTTTTTTCCCCTTAAAGTTCACCGTTGGCTGGTTTCCCTAAATCTTACCTGGTTGTACAAATATCGACTTATGTTTTTTTGTTCCCACCTACACAGTTTCACCCCACTCCTTCTCTCTGTGCCTCTTGTCTAGTACATTGACCTCATCCTTCACACAGTTACCTAGACACGCAGGTCTTTGAGCAACATTCCAGCATCTAGTCAACTGTTGGTGGAGAAATAGTGGAGATTGTTTGGGAGGGTCAAATAACATTCACTTTGTAGAGACTGTAACTTGCTACTACAGTAGAACTAGATCTAATAATAATGATTCCAAGATCTAGTCTAATGTTCAGTCTTATCTTATCTTATATAATACAGACGTTACTTCAAAAAAGAAGATGATTACGTCCTACACGTCATGCACTTAGTCATGCATATTTCATATTTCCAATGACTTAAATTCTGCCAAGTCACTGGTTTTCCTGGCTAGCTCAGGCAACCCATTCCATGCTCTAATAGCACTAGGGAAGAATGAGTACTTGTACAAATTTGTCCTTGCAAATGGGACGAGGAATGTGCCTTTATCTTTGTGTCTTACAGAGTATTTTATTAAATTTTGTTTTTGTATTTGAAGATTATGGTTCAGTGTTTTATGTATAATTGCTATTTTACTTTTGAGTCTTCTGTCCTGAATGCTTTCTAAATTTAGTGATTTTACTAAAGGTGTTACTCTAGTCAAATGTGAATATTCATTTGTTATGAATCTCACTGCTCTATTTTGTGTCTGTTCCAGTTTCTTAATGTTTTCTTGAGTTGAGGGGTCCCAAACGGTGGATGCATATTCTATTATTGGCCTAACCAAGGTTAAATAACATTTTAGTTTTATGTTCTTATTTGATTTATAGAAATTTGGTGGAGAAGTCTTAGAGATTGGCTGAGTGGGTCAAATAACATTCATTCTGTAGAGACTGTAACTTGCTACTACAGTAGATCTAGATCTAACAATAATGATTCCAACATCTAGTCTACTGTTGAGTCTTGGTGGAGAAGATGCGAAGTCTTGTATATAGGACGAGGGAGTGGGTGAAATATCATTCAGTCTGAAGACACAAACTTGCTACAACAGTAGATCTAATAGTAATGACTTCTTGTAGACATTCGTTATCAGACTTTTCACCTTGTTTTCCCCGGTGAAGGTCGCAGTGGTTTCTTTGAAATTTGAGACACTTTGAGCGGTTTCTCGATGTATTAACACAGACACACGTCTGATGGTACAGAAGATGGAGTAGTGATTTATTCTCATCGTAGACAGCTCAGAGATTGAGCTACGTTGAAGGAGTTTTTTTTCTATTATATGTCTCCTGTCAATGTTTTTTTGTGTGTGTCTGCATGTGTGTGTGTGTCAGTGTTTGAATGTCTCTGTGTTTGTCTTTCTCTGCTTGTATGTATGTGTCTGTATGTATGTGTCTGCTTGTATGTGCCTGTATGAAGGTATCTGCTTCAGTATTTGCATTTCTACACAATGGTCAGTGCCTTTATACAAAGTTTATATCAACCTCACTCTGTCTGTCTGGTAAAGTAAAAAGTTGGAACGTTGTTTTTTTTTTTGTTCCCCATTTCCCATTCTCTGATTAAGTTAAAACTTAACACAATTGATCATTGAACCTGACAAGAATTAATTCATTGATGTTGATGAGTTATTTTCTTTGATTTTGAAATAATGGCACCAAATGCTACTTAATGATAGATGTGGATATATGTATACAGTTTTGAGTTCGAACCCTGCCCGTTTCATCCTCTGCCACTTGCACGCAAAAAAAAAAAGGGGGGGGGGTATGGACACCGACGTGATAATCTTTATTTCTGATGAAACGTCATGAACTGAAAATAATCTTTGATTATCTTGCACCCTACTGACCCTCCGTTTTTAGCTTTAGCCTAGTCTACTAAAATATTCCAACAGTTCGATTGCTACCTAATTGATCTCTCTTAATTTCAAATCGAGGCACATCTATCATAACTTGTTAGGAAACCAAAGGTTTTGTTTTAATGCCATCTTTTTTTCCCTATCAGGATCTAAGTACAGACGCTGTTTCTATAGAATAAGGCACATATGGATTGATTAGAGTCTAGTCACACATAGATTGACTAGAGTCTAATCACAATTGATTATTCCCTATAAATAAATCAGTTCCACCAGCGCTGACCTAATCTTAAAGTACAACCTGTTCCGGTGTTGTCACGGTGCCAGGTTTTTCCACCAAGGATAACCAAATGTATTGACCTAATCTTTTAGCCTGCACTCGTCTTAATTGGCTCCTGGATCTAAATGTGCACCGAGCATTTCATCGCACGCACGGGGGGGGGGGGCAAGAGATTCATCCGCCAGAACAAAGGCACTATAAAGGCACTAGCTGAATCTCGCTTCAAGAGATTCATCCGCTAGAACAAAGACACTCCCCGAGCCTTGGTTCATTTGTTTCACAGTGTAGGGCTGCCTGGAGATTTTGTTAAGCTCAAAGTGTATTTCAATAGCTTTTGATTTGACTGCATCAATGTGTAAATACCGGGAGCTGCTATTGTAAGCCGAGTGGAGGAGTACTTAAGAGAAGAATATTAGTTTATAGCACACTTGAAATGTAGTAGTCGCGTCGTCCCGTTACAATTAATTTAGACGTTTAAATCATCGGAAAAAAAAATGTCCCAATCACTACACAAGATCCATACGTGTCCCAATCACTACACAAGTTCCATACGTGTCCCAATCACTACACAAGTTCCATACGTGTCCCAATCACTACACAAGTTCCATACGTGTCCCAATCACACACAAGTTCCATACGTGTCCCAATCACTACACAAGTTCCATACGTGTCCCAATCACTACACAAGATCCATACGTGTCCCAATCACTACACAAGATCCATTCGTGTCCCAATCACTACACAAGATCCATACGTGTCCCAATCACTACACAAGTTCCATACGTGTCCCAATCAATACACAAGTTCCATACGTGTCCCAATCACTACACAAGTTCCATAGGTGTCCCAATCACTACACAAGTTCCATACGTGTCCCAATCACTTCACAAGTTCCATAGGTGCCCCAATCACTACACAAGTTCCATAGGTGTCCCAATCCCTACACAAGTTTTATACGTGTCCCAATCTCTACACAAGTTCCATACGTGTCCCAATCACTACACATGTTCCCATGCATTTTGACGATCAGGTGCCGTCACTTGTAAACGAACGATTAGCGGTTCTCAACCTTTTAGCTCGGCGACCCCTTTTTACACCCCTCCCCAAACTCTGCCGCGACCCCCCCCCCCCCGCAAATAGATAAAACAATCTATTTTTTCAATGGTCTTTGGTGACCCCTGGCAAATCGTCAATCGACCCCCAAGGGGATCGCGACCCACAGGTTGAGAACCCCTGATTTAGCTGATCGCGTGATACACTGTTTTGAGGGGTTGTCCAGAAATGTAGTTTAGATTATTTACTTAATAGATTAAAGAAGGTTTCCTTTGTTTAGCCCAAAATTTTGGACCAGTGTGGAGACATAAATGTAAGTCTAATTTTGATTAGACTGTGGTGTCAAACATTGGTGTGGCGCTGAAAGTACGTCTCCACTTCCACTAATTGTTTTATAAGCTCCATTTCCACTAATTGTTTTGTTAGCGCCACTTCCCTAATTATTGTGTATGGTCTGGTTCAGCTCAGGCTAAACAACAATTTCACTTGCAGCTCAGAGTTTTTTGTTTCCTGACGAAAGAGATAGTGTGTTGAAAAGGTTTCTTCATAACGTTTGTAAAGAACGTTTTTTTCCTTTCCTAAATGTCTTCAAGCAACGCAACCCCTCCTCCAAGAGTTGCCGGCCATAACTTCCACCGCTCTAATTTGTTGTTTTTTTCTCAGCGTTGGCTACGAAGATTTGTGAGGGAATGGGATAAACTCTGTTGGACTTGGTGGAGGGAAAGTGATTTGCTGTACATTTGAAGCTCTCGAGTTTAACTTCTGTTTGTTTTTGTGGGTCTTTGGGTCAGTTGAGGCGATCTGAAGTTGTACGCATTTTTATAAAACCAACGAAAAACTGTAAAACGAGTTTCTACTATGCAGTGTTATTTATAGATCATAGTGCTAGTTGAAACGTGTTTGGATTTTAACAAGCAAAATATTTAAAATAATATTTAAAACAATGCTTATATAAGAGACAGAAATAAACATTCAGAGTCATATATCAATACTGTAAGATTTATTGCCTTTTTATATTAAAAAACATTAATTAATTCATTTTTATTGATTAATTGATTTGTGTTTTTTGTTATGCTAGGCACAATAAGTGTCAACTTGATCCGAGAATGGGAAGTGGGAGAAATAACGTGTACAAAATTTGTACTAGACAGACAGACGGACAGAGTTTATATAAGCTTTGAAATATAAGATAACTGAAATTCCGAGCTATATACATGTAGATTTACATATGGACACATTTCTTTCTCTCTCTCTCTCTCTCATTTCCTCCCCTCTCTGTATGCGATAGTGTGTCTTTTTTTTTTCCCAAGCACTCGAATTTATTTCTTAGTACTCTCCGCCCTCACTCCCTCTCCCCCAAGTATCTTTCCATCAGAATACCCAGATAAACCAATCATTTCTTTAAGCTTGACATACTTTACCTAAAGACTGTTATAGACATTTTACAATTCTGTCACCTCCATTTCCTTGTTATTTCACCCAGCCTGTGACCGACTTAAGCCCTTTCCCCAGTGTCACCCTCTTTGTTTGAAGCCGGAGCATTGTGGCTTCTAACTGACAATCTATCAAAGCCAGTTCTTTTTATCCTATATTCCTTTGTTATCTAAGTCTTTCTTTTCTATGATGTTTGGTTTTTTTATATTCTTTAAACTAAGAGGAATGAAGAATAGAAAAAAACAACAACAAAAACAACAGTTAAGAGAAAGATTATGTTGTCTCTCTCTCCCTCACTCTCTCCCTCTCTTTCGCCTTCTCTCCCTCACTCTCTCCCTCTCCCCCCTCTCTCTCCCCCTCCCTCTCTCCCTCTCTCCCTCACTCTCTCCCTCTCTCTCTCCTTCTCTCCCTCCCTCTCCCTCCCTCTCTCTCTCTCTCCTTCTCTCACTCTCTCCCTCTCTCTCTCTCCCTCTCTCCCTCTCACTTTCTCCCTCTCTCCCTCTCTCTCTCTCCCGCTCTCTCTCCCTCTCTCCCTCTCTCTCCCTCTCTCTCTCCCTCCCTCCCTCTCTCCCTCTCTCTTTCTCCATCCCCCTCTCTCTCTCTCCCTCCCCAATACGTTGTAGGATCATCACTATACGGAGGACATAAGAATTAAATTTTTTTTTTCTGTCAAGTTGGCGGATGAAGAACTGATTTACTTGAAAGTGTTTCTGATACTCAGGCATTAGACTAATATATCAGGGCGCAGTAACATGTCATAACAACATACCTACATGGCATACTATCATGTCAGCACACCTACGTAGCACACTATCATTTCAACACACCATTATAGCACACCATCTTATCAGCACACCATCTTATCAGCACACCATCATGTCAGCACATTATCATAGTATTGTATCATGTCAGCACTCTCATTTCAACACACCATCATAGTGCAATATCTTGTTAGCACACTTATCATGTCTGCACATTATCATGGCACATTAACTTAGCACATTATCATGCCAGCACACAAACATAGCACTGTATCATGTCAGCACACAAACATTGCACAGTATCATGTCAGCATACAAACATAGCACATTATCATGTCAGCATACAAACATAGCACAGTATCATGTTAGCATACAAACATAGCACACAAACATAGCACAGTATCATGCCAGCACACAAACAAAGCACAGTATCATGTCAGCACACAAACATAGCACAGTATCATGTCAGCACACAAACATAGCACAGTATCATGTCATCACACAAACATAGCACGGTATCATGTCAGCACACAAACATAGCACAGTATCATGTCATCACACAAACATAGCACGGTATCATGTCAGCACACCAACATAGCACAGTATCATCTCAGCACGCAAACATAGCACAGTATCATGTCAGCACACAAACAGCACTGTATCATGCCAGCACACAAACATAGCACAGTATCATCCCAGCACACAAACATAGCACAGTAGCATGCCAGCACACCACCACCAACTTCGAACCTCATTTCAAGAACGCTTTCGATACAACCTTTACCTTTTTTAGACTTGTGTTCATAGCTTCCTGTGTATTATTTAGTCCGGTACGTGACGTTTTGGCGCCGCCGTTTTGGCGACGGGACGTTTTGGTCCCGCCGTTTTGGCGACGGGACGTTTTGGAGCGAGCTGTTTTGGCGACGGGACGTTTCGGCGCGAGATACAGTCATTAAATAAACCAATGTTAATGTAAACAATAATTGCATCAATTTTTAGTCTATCATCGCTTCATTTTGTTTTTTATTTTTGTTTTTAATTTTAAAGTAATATCTTAAAAAACTTGTTTGAAAATAAAAGTGTGCCTCTTAATAAACACACATACACAAGCCAAAATGTTTATTATGGAAAATGATGTGAAAAACAAACACACATTTACATTTAGTACGTGAAAACTATGTCTGAACACAAACACTCATGCAAAACGGCGGGGCCAAAACGGCGTCGCCCAAAACGTCCTGCTTCGTATTTAGTCTAATAGTGATATGCCAGGTTCTGGGTACAATTACCTGGGTGTCAGGGGACGCATATTTACAGAGGGATAAGATTGTATGTGGTCGTTTTGTCCTTGTGGCAGGTTGTCTTAGCCCCCCTCTCCTCCAATACACGTCTCTGACGCCAGACTACCTGGGACGTCTCTAAACAAGACTTTGACACATACACATATTGTTGACATTCACACCTTGAAAGAATTTCACACACACACACCAACATTCAATAGTTCAAGTTTTGATCAAAGTGAAGGTGGTATGAGACGTTATAGTGTTTAACAAGTGGTGACACTGTATCCCATCTGCCACTGTTACAGGTATATAGGACTCCCCCCCCCCCATACACACACACCATTTTTTAACGGAAGAAATTCAAAATCACCTGACCATTGTCTGTCATGTAGTTTATGACCCTGTTTCACTTGCCCACTGCTCCGGTTTATAATTCGATCTATCT
Organism: Biomphalaria sudanica; assembly: GCA_036873155.1. Taxonomy (NCBI): domain Eukaryota; kingdom Metazoa; phylum Mollusca; class Gastropoda; family Planorbidae; genus Biomphalaria; species Biomphalaria sudanica. The sequence goes on along the minus strand of JAZGLO010000510.1, from coordinate 93,028 downwards.
GCTATGTAATTTATTTTTGTTTGCCCAGTTATGTCAACTCTTTTTTTCACGTTTAAAAGAAGGTTGGAAAACATTGCATAATTTCAGAATTCTCGAACTTTTCCTTAGCATGCTCAAAGAAATATTTTGTTCACTTACCCGATTCTAAATAATAATAATAATTTAAAAAAAAAACAATATATGAGTGGAAACGCTAATGCAACGGTCAACTGTAGAGCCTCTTCTAGGCTTTATTGTGTTCGCTTAGCTCGGCAGTTCTATTTTGTCACCACTGCCATGTCGCAGGTTAATGACTCTTGATCTCCCTTGCTGCCTAATGACCAATTCTGTCCGTGTACCACCGGAACGAGTCGTGGCCCTCCCTCTCTAACCTCTCGACTTCTTGTTCCACGTACTAACGGGGAGGTAGTAGAGGCTGGGAAGTCGATGTGACTAGAGGACCCGTGGATAATCGAATCACATCTTGCCGCTAGTCCGTTGTGCTTTAAGACTACGTGACACATGACTTTCAGTCTTTGACTGTTAGACCAACTGTTGTGTTTGACTTCATGTATAACTTACAGGTTCATTTATGTCTGTACTTTTAGAGGAGATTCAATTTTCTCCCTTTTGTATGAAGATAGAGAGTTGTAGAACTTGGTAGAGCATTTCAGTTTAATTTTGAAGAAGTCTCTCTGTGACAGTGGAGTTGAAACTATAATCTCAAGGAATTATCTTCCATATATCTTTTGTATTCTCGGATTAAACTGTGCACACACTTTGTCGACAAGAAACAGTACAACAACATGGATTTATAATAGAGACTGTGGTGTCAGAAGTGCGTCCCATGCATCCCAGAACGGAGAGATCAGCATGACCTGCAAAGCCGCCAATTTTGGTGGATTTCCACTCAAACGGCTCAAGACTGAGTCAGCCCATGTGGGGGATACCTTCGACGTCCAGCGCGCACCCCATTTGTCCATTCTTACGTGCGGGACTAAAGCGACCACTGGTCATCGTGATCCGATCTCTCAAGTGATAACGCGAGCCAACAAGTCCAGCACGCTGAAACATGTTTTGGAGGATGGCCTCGAGACGTGCAGGCAGACCAGGTCCAGCGGTGCTGTGGTCAATCACGAGGAATCACCTCGTCCACTGACCCTATGCTGGCTGAAGAAGAAGACTCCAGCGTCGCCCACGTATTCCAAAAAGACATGTCAGACGTCTTTGACACTGACACTGTCAAATAGCAGTAGTTCTGCCAGGATACATTTAGACAGTCGCTTAAATGGCAGAAAGCGGGTCAGCCAAGAGGACTGTAACATCTTGATATCTTCTAAACGAAAAAAGCAAGGTAGGTATATATATAAATATACATATCGTTTAGTCTTCTTTAGTTCTCTCCCTTTTTAATTTTTTTTTCTTTTTCTAATGTAAATGTCGGCCTAACAAAGTGGACACTAGACTATGACAAAGTCAGGTAAACGTAGATAGTATCCTGTGTTAGGAAGAGTACGTGGGGGGGGGGGGCCTGGAGGCTGCACATTACATTAACATGTGGGACTAGGAGATGTTGTAACATGTCTGTGAGAAGTTGTAGAAAAATTGTTAATATTTCAAACAGAAAAAAAAAAAAAAACAACTTCAAAACGAATCCAGGGAATTTTTTCTTTTTACCTCAAAGACTTTTTTAGCCTTCATCTCGAACCGAGTGTCCCCGGGTCACGCTCCGTGCTGGTGTTCACACTGTACTGGGGAATCACCTGGCATCTGTGTACTTTGGTATCAGCAGCCACCAGTGAGGCAGCTAGTGCTTCAGAGCATAACTTTTGTTTCAGCTACATCTAGGTATCTGTTTGGACTTCTTCCTACTGTCTGTTTCACAGACTGCAGCACCAACCCACCCCTCCCCCGTTCATTTCTCTGTCATTTTGTACCTCTCTCTCTCTCTTTTTGTCCTCTTAATGTATTGTTGTTCCTGGTTTTTTTGTCTCACGTAACTGCTCTAGTCTCATGTCACTCAACAACGCACGATTCTAGAACTCGCTGTTTGAAGTGGGGGGCTATACCCCCCCCCCCTTCTCAAGTCCTTATAATTTTACGACCGTTGTTGTCGACACCGACCATTGTTGTCGACACGTCATTAATTATGGCGTTTTGGCTTTAAGCTAGGTGGAGGGGACCAAAGTTATTAAGTTCTTTCTGTTGCCCTTTGTTGGAATTAGGGACCTTTTTTTACGTGCGTGCGTGCGTGTATGTGGTGGTTGGGTGGGGGGAGATTAATTACAGTAGAAAGCCGTTTATCCGGAACGTTAATTATGCGGACTGCCTTTTTTTTTTTAAACAGTACGGTATCTAAGTGCATCGGAAGATGAGCGATTATTTCTCTCAACAGTGGTAGACTACTACACATTACTCTTTGTTCCCCTGTATAGTTTACTTGAGTTTTATGTTTACGTACGACGCGTTTACCCCCCCCCCCCCTCCCATATGAATTTTCTTAATATTGTTGGTGAACTGGACTGTTTATAATATTCCGCATTCGGTTATCCAGACTATCGATTATCCGGACAGACCCCGTTCCCGATGAATCCGGATAATCAATGGTCTACTGTATTGGGCTTTCTACTCATTTAAATAACAAAAAAACATTAGCAGGGAAGAGGTGGATATTGACAACTGACCGCACAGACACATTCGAGGCTCTATTCATCTCTAAGGAGATTCTCGCCACCGGTCAAAGGGAAGTACTTTTGGTTGTATCACCAGAACATGCCCCAGTGGGCATTGTTGGGAGGGACTCTACTATGAATGAATGTTTACTGTTAACGAAGGTCGACCCAGTCGGTGCCTAAGAACGAACAGTAGTTCATTTGCATTAATAATAATAATTATAACAATAATAATACTGTTGATGGAATGCTATGCCCCTTTCAGTAACTCACATAATATTGTATATTACCCCCCTTTGAGGAATACTGTATAGAGTAGGTAGAGTTGTGCCCATGCATTAGGGGACACTACTCTAGTAGCCGAGATTGCTGACTAAAGTTAGGATCTTCAATGTTCTTATGTCAAGTTTGCGTACATTCAACTAACTAGCGTAACAAATACTTATAATAATAATAATAATAAATAGTGTTTGGAACCAAGCTCACTGCCTAGAAGGCGGATGTGACGAATGTACACCAGGTCTGGTAGGTTGGGACGACATTCAATCTCTGTTTACATTGATTATCATTAGATAAATTACTAGATTTGCATTGGCCCAAGGTGAAGGTCATCTTATTTTTTTATTCTAAACTTGGTACTTTTAACTAGCAAGTTTTGACTCATTCAAAATAAAATAGACCTGTTAAAATAGTGTTTCAGAAAACAAAAAAATATTGTTTTTATGTTAGTTAACATTAAATTAAAAAATATGTGTTTTTTTTCGCTTGGAGGATTTAATTTGTACATACCGGTTTAACTGGCTGACTACTAGATGATTGTACTAACGTGACCAGTTTGATGGGTTTATGTATCACGTAATCCCCAGTGCTCAGCTTGCAGAGTACGACTTAAGATCGTTTTGTTGTGACATGACAAGATGTCATCCAGTTGATACAGGAAATGATATCTGTCTTTGTTTCCATTCCCATCTACCATTACCCACGTCATTCCCTTTCTATTCCCATCTACCATTACCCACGTCATCTCCCTTGTCTAAGAATAGGGCTATGGGAGGAGGGGGTTACTAGTCTTACAATTCATTTTCTGTAGACCTGTGATGAATTATAGCTTTGTATCTCAATGAAGTTGACTAGATAGTGGTGAATTGCGTGTCTTAATCCGACCAGGTTACATATATATATATATATACACTTAGCGATCAATACATGGACTATCGTGGATAATAGTCACTGAATCTATCTTAAGGAGCGCTGTACTTGGCAGCGCAATCTAAACTCTTAGCCCGACCCGAACATTGCTTCTCGGCCTCACCGTGGAAACGGTTGTTAGAGATGATAAGGTCATTATCCACTCACCGTTTTTTTTTATGGCGGACACTAATGTAGTTCAGAGAGGGGTCATGGGAGAGTTTCCCCCCGGTGTGCTCGGCCTTTAGTCTCGCTTCTAATCCGAGCGTCCCGGGAAAGGATCTATCGGTAGTAGGGATGTAATAGTATACATTTGCTTGGATCCCAGACAGATGTTTGTTCAGACAGGCAGATGAAGTCAAACTTCCATGGGTCTTGAGTTCCAAGTCTTAGACTTAACTCTTAGGACAATTACAAAGGATGGCTGCCTGGTCGTGCGGTTTGTGCGCTGGACTGTCGTTCGGATTTATCGATGGTCGAGGTTTCAAATCCTGCCCGCTCCCATCCCCCGTCGTCCTGCGGGAGGTTTGGACTAGGAAGTAAACTATCTTCAACTCTGAAGGAACATCCGAAACATGTCAAACATTTTACAACAAACACAACGAAGAAGAAGAACCAGAGAAGCTTCTTCACTTCCGGTTTTCTCGGTAGCTTTCAGCAGGATATTTTTTCCCAAGCAGTAGTAGTCGAATTTACGCTGCTGGGGGGAACAGGTGTATAGAAAAAATGTACAATAGGCATTCCAAGAGAAGACCCTGATGGACCAAAATAAAAATACAGGATGCTTGGTAGTTGTCTTGTTTCTAGCTAATGAAGACCTCGCGGTCCAGTGTTTTGGTCCAGCAGGGTCTCCTATATTTATGTCTACATTATTTGTCAATATTTATAAAATGATTGACATGTTCTCGGATGTTTAGTGAAGAAAATCTAAATCCTAGACCAAACCTCCCGCAGGACGACGGGGGATGGCAGCGGGCAGGTTTTGAACGCGGGACCATCGAGACGACCGAACGACAGTCCAGCGCGCACACCTCACGACCAGGCAGCCTCTAACTTTCTCTTAAGGAACTGTTCAGAGTTACGAATGATGGTGGACACAGAGCAAGATCTACTTTTAAAAGAAGCAACTTTTTAGTAATTTTAGTAAATGCGGACATGATAGTTGCAACTTTCTGTAGAACAGGCGACAACATCCTGAAGGGGGACTTATTAATGTCTAGACGTTTCCAGGGTGATAGCTTGCCTTGCAATGTTTGTTCACTTGTACTTTTATATGCACATCTGGACGTTTTCTTATGAGATTGGAACTACGCGCATTTTGAGACATTTATTCCAATGTTAGCTCCAAGCCCACTGTGTGATATATATATATAATGATACTAAGATATTATTACCAAGGAGGAAAGTAAATAGTGAACTCATTTGTCTAGGTGTCAGTTGGCTAGAGTTTGGTGACCTTCTACCAGGCGGTTAGTGAACCATTACGTCCTGCGCGTAGGGTTTTGTTACGAATGAAGAATGGCTGTGTACAACTTTACTCAAGGGCGGAGGTCGCATCGTCTTCATTGATAAATGACCTCCATGATAGTAATTAGTGTCACGTGACGTTGACGCATGTAATTCTTCACTTCCCCACGCCGTTCCCTCCCGCTGTGTTCTCGCTTCGAATACTACGACGCAGTTATGGGCTTAATAAGAGACCACAGGGCAACTATTTGTATACAAAGCAACTGTTTGCGCAACTGAGCTGTAGGATGTGGGCGGGGGGGGGGGCGTAAACCGCTTGGTTGTCTATTAATGGGGCTTGAGTTCGAATCCCGATTAGAGTAGAATTGTGTTTGCCTAGCGCCTATAGGCAGCACTGACACCTTCTCCCAGATACCCCCCACAGGTCCACAAAAGACATTAGATCAGAGCGCCCCGAGTAGGCATGTGCGACGCTGTGCTATAATTTAAACAAAGTAATTCTGAACACTACGACGCAGTCATGGACTTGTCAAATCACAAAGGAACATAATATTTTAATCAGTAACGTAGTCATGGACTTAACAAAGCACAAGGAAACATATTTAAATCAATGACGCAGCCATGGACTTAATGCTAAAGGGAATGTTAAGCAATACGACGCAGCCAAAAAGCTAAGGGAACGTTATCTGTGAAACTCTTATATAATATCTTATATAATACAGACGTTACTTCAAAAAAGAAGATGATTACGTCATACGCGTCATGCATTTAGTCATGCATATTAACCAATGACTTAAATTCTGCCAAGTCACTGGTTTTTCTGGCTAGCTCAGGCAACCCATTCCATGCTCTAATAGCACTAGGGAAGAAGGAGTATTTGTACAAATTTGTCCTAGCATATGGGACGAGGAATGTGCCTTTATTTTTGTGTCTTTCAGAGTATTTTATTAGATTTTGTTTTTGTATTTGAAGATTATGGTTCAGTGTTTTATGTATAATTGCTACTTTACTTTTGAGTCTTCTGTCCTGAAGGCTTCCTAAATTTAGTGATTTTACTAATGGTGTTACTCTAGTCAAATGTGAATATTCGTTTGTTATGAATCTCACTGCTCTATTTTGTGTTTGTTCCAGTTTCTTAATGTTTTCTTGAGTTGAGGGGTCCCAAACGGTGGATGCATATTCTATTATTGGCCTAACCAAGGTTAAATAACATTTTAGTTTTATGTTCTTATTTGATTTATAGAAATTTCTTTTAATAAACCCTAATGCTTTGTTTGATTTTTTTATAGTTTCATCAATATGTGGATTCCATGACAGTTTTTCATTTATTATAACACCTAGGTATTTTGCGTTTTTAGTCTGTGTTACTGGTTTGCCATGAATAAGATAAGTGGAATTAATTTGTTTTAGTTTTTTTGTTACTCTTTACAACTGACATTTTTCTGGGTGGAAAGACATGCTCCAATTTGATTCCCATTTCTGTAATTCATCTAATTCTCTTTGTAAAATAACTGTGTCTTGTATTGTTTTTATTGTTCTATATATTATGCAATCGTCTGCAAATAATATGACTTTTGTTCCTGAACTAATGCAATTTGGTAAATCATTTATGTAAATTAAAAATAGTAGTGGACCCAAGACTGTTCCTTGAGGTACACCTGAGTTTACTGTTATTGGTGTTGATTTAGAGCCATTTATTATTACAGTTTGTTCTCTCCCTATCAGAAAATCTTTAATCCACTGATGCAGTGGACCATTAATGCCGAAATATTTTAATTTTTTAAGCAAACTATGGTGGTGAACTTTGTCAAAAGCCTTGGAAAAATCTAGTAAGATAGCATCTATTTGTTCACTATTATCTAAACCTTTTGAAAAATCATCAATTAGTCCTATTAGTTGTGTTTCACATGATCTATATTTCCTAAAGCCATGTTGGTATGGGGTGAGGACATTATGTTTGTCTAAGTGGTTTATGATGTTGCTACACATTATGTGCTCTAGGATTTTACATGTGATGCTGGTAAGTGATACTGGTCTGTAGTTTCCTGGATCAGATTTTTCTCCTTTTTTAAATAGGGGGGTGACATTAGCTTCTTTCCAGTCCTTTGGTACTCTGCCCTGGTTAAGCGATGCCTGAAAGAGTATTTTGAACACTGGGGCTAGCTCATTGCTTAGTTCTTTGAGTAATCTAGCTGGAATACCATCAGGTCCAGACACTTTATTTGGTTTAGTGTTGGCTAATAGTTTTTGAATTCCATTTTCTTGTACTACTAAATCTTCTATGTTGTCTACTTGGTTCAAATTAAGAATTATGTCTAGGACGCAGTCATGGGCTTAACAGACCACACTCAATCTGTTCAAGTTGTTTAACTTTAAAAAAAAACACCGTGTTAAGCTGAGCTTGACTGACCAGTGTCACTTTTTTGTTGTTGTTGGCTACCTGGCGACGGTGATGTATGTGTGTGTGCGCCTGGATGACAGTAGGCTTCAGCCTCCCATAGCATTTGTCTAGGGTCTAGGAACAGGTCGAGCTGACCTAGTAAAGTACAAACATTTGAGTCTCTTGTTAAGTCAACAGAGCGTGCTGTTCATTCCCCGAAATGAACTTTTGACCTCCGTCACACGCACGCACACACAGGACGAAATATTGTTTTGTGTTTTCTAGGTGCATAGCCTTAATTTTAATGATTTTCTTTGAATAAATCGCTCCCCCCCCCCGGGGGGATATAGACATTTGTAATATTCCCCACCCGCCTTGCTAATATTCCATATTTCATTAAGATTTAATTTAACCCTTAATACGCGTGTGGTAGCTTAGCCTCGAAACATCAGAATTGTTATTCCATTTTGTATGCACTCATTGTAAAACCTCTCCCATTTTAAGGGTTAATATATACTTTGTCTTCTTATCAGTTTGACGAACTTTTGATAAAGTCACTACATTTCCACAAATCTTATAAATCTTATTTTAACTCACTCCGTTTGTCTGGGCGGATTTTTTACTCGTTTTTTTTTCCTCTTCGCATTCTCGGATCCAGTTGAAGTTTGAAACTATTTATAGCCGAGGACATTACAGGAATCAATTTATATGTTGGACCATTCAGATGACTAGACCTAAATATGAGATGAACTGCGCAGTGGTTTCCAAATCAGGGAGCTCCCCATATAGTTTTCTTTCTATTGGGGTGTTTTCGGGCCAGTGTCTTGTAAGGGCCTCATGGTAAAAGAGAGCAGTTTTGAATGACATTTTCAGCATTCTCTTGTGACATTCCACATGGGCAAATGTCACTGGTTCCAATTTTGAGCTGCCGGTACATGTGTTGTCTCGTTCTGTTGTGTCCGGTCCTGAGTCGAAAGATTAGACGTTGGTCTTGTTATACTAGGCATCATCTTTCTTGTGATTTGGATGAGAGCTTGTCCATTTCTCATTTATTTTATTTACTATTAGTTTCTTCATTTCTACAGGATAGAGTGCAATGATTTTTTTGTGTGAGTTTGTTCTCCCACTCATAGCGAGTGTGTCAGCCTTCTCATTTCCTTCTAGTTCTATATGTGTTGCTGGGCTTTATAAGTGCTGTCCTGAGAACCATTTAATCCAATTTGTGGTAATTAATTAGTTTTGTTTATATAGAAAAAGGGGGATATACACCTTGAATTATTGAGAGATGTGGCAGTGATTGTGTGGTGCTTTCACTTTAATAATGAAAAGTAAAAGTATTTAAAAAAAATATTTTGCATGTTTGATCCCCCCCCCCCCCCCAAAAAAAAAAAAAAAATTAAATTAATCGAATAGCGTACGTATGCTAGACATTCGATCACAGACCTATATACAGATCTCTATGTCTCTGCATTCGATGAAAACACTTGTCTGAAGCCAGACATTCAACTGAAGTTCGCGGCTAGAATCTCAACCACTTTGTGTCTCCATTGGTGCGCACCAGTGCGGTGCATTGAGCAGACGACAGCCCAGCTGTGAGATCTTACTGATTCTCCCCATCCTACCCATTTCCTGCACGCATGCATCTGGTTAATGCCTTCTCCTCTAGATTAGTGTAATGTTCTGATCTTATTGCTGATACTGTGAGACCTCCACGTAGGACCAGGACGAAATCGATTCCGTTTTTTTTGTAGAAAACAATATCAGATATTACAGACTCACAAAAAGGACTAGGGAGAAATCGATTTCAGTTTCTTACAAGACAGTGTCAGATATTTTGTTTTATGTTGAATCTCGGCGGACCGTTTGGATCTGCGTGTTTCGGATCCCTGGCATGAAGGGTTATGTCTAGTTTGATAAAAAAAAAAAAAGAAGTAAAGTTCCCCTTTCAGACCTAGGGCAAATGATGTAAAGGTCATCTGATTCTGTGGCCTACGGTTAACGAGAGTGTCATGTGGCCAGCACAACGACCAAACGCCTTTACTTTTCCCCAACTAATGTCAGGTACCCATTAGAGCTGGTTAACTCAGAGGCGCCCAAGGATCCCGAAATAAAAATCCCAGTCTTCACTAGGATTCGAACCCGGAACCCCAGGTTCAGAAGCCAAGCGCTTTACCGCTCAGCCACCGCGCCTCCAGTTTGATACAGGATGCACATTTATGTTCTCCCCTTGATCTCAAACACGCACACACACGCGCGCACACACACATTTTTGTGTGCGGATATCATTCAGTCATCAAATTTTTAGAGCGTGCAACACAAGATATTCATGCTTGAAAGGAAGACCCAATCAAAGGTGGATCGTCGGGTTCTACGATTCAACGTTCTGTCAGCTCTAACATCGAGCACTATGTTATCTGCTGCACTTGTTTGCACTCAGGTTCTGTAGAGATTAAAACATAAAGTAAGACCAGGAATTCCGCATTTTTTAAAAAATTAATTATCTTTTCATCACGTGACAGTCGGAATGATAATTTTTTTCTTGCCCGATACAAATAGCTAATACAAACGTGACGCTAAATGCCAATACAATGATTGATGCATACACATTAATGAAGCTATAGTGAGTAGGGTAGCAGCGTAGCTGGAAATATAAATGTGAAGTAGCAAGTTGATACTTTATAAAGTGGTTATATAGTTGTTACAAAAGGTTAATGGTTAGTTGTTCGTACTTTGTAACTTGGCAATAAATCTAACCATCTGATAAATCTAATCGACTGAATTCACCTCCAAGTCAACAACTGCTTCTAGGTCAAGCTTGAAATGAATGCATTGAAAACACGAATCCGTTGAGTCAACACTGGAATGCAATAAATGTAGCTTGGCCTATGTGACGACAATCTATTTCATTGCATCTGGTCCATTCTGTCTGGTGGCCTGTCCTCCTATCATGGGAGAGGAGGGGGGGTATGACTGTAATAGAGATGAATTTATTGTCGGAATACTAGCGTGCATGTTACTCTGTGAGCGATGTCATCCAGGTATATGCCCCAGTTATGTATAGGACAGACGGCTTTCTCTCTGTCTCTTTCTGAGTCTGTCTCTATGTCTTTCTCTTTCTGAGTCTGTCTGTCTCTCTTTCTGTCTCTCTTTCTCTTTCTGAGTGTCTGTCTCTCTCTCAGAAATTTTGAGTCTCTCTCTCTCTCTCTTTCTGAGTCTGTCTCTCTCTTTCTGAGTCTGTCTGTCTCTCTCTCTCTTTCTGAGTCTGTCTGTCTCTTTCTCTTTCTGAGTCTGTCTCTCTCTCTCTTTCTGAGTCTGTCTCTCTCTCTTTCTGAGTATGTCTCTCTTTCTTTTTCTGAGTCTGTCTCTCTTTCTTTTTCTGAGTCTGTCTCTCTTTCTTTTTCTGAGTCTGTCTCTCTCTTTCTCTCTTTTGCTTCGCATCTTTCTCTTTTGTTCTTTTCTCTTGCGCCACCTTTATCTCTCCCTCTCTTTCTCTCTCTCTCTCTCTCTCTCTCTCTCTGTTTTTCTCCTTGGCTCTCTCCTCTTTCATGGCACACTGATTGAATAGTACTCCTTCCCCCCCCCCCCTCTCTCTCCTTCTTCTCGTATTTCATCTCACGAAGCACACATAGATCACCTAGTAATTATTTCACTTTCTCTTATCTTATTGTTTATTTTATTATCTTATTTTTTCTCTTTCTCTTACTCCCGTATTCGACTCCCCCCCCCCCATCCCCCAATTTAAAAAAAAGACATTAATAAAAAAAAAAAAAGTTAAGCTCTATTTTTTTCTGCTAATAGAGTCGAGGTTCTAAAATTATAGCAGCTAGTGTCTCTTAGTGTACCCAGATGCTACGAGGCAATTTCCTCACGTAATTAAAGGATAGAAAGTTGAAAACGAAAGAGAGTCTTCTTCATATTTATCAATGTTTCTAATACTGTCTCAGTAATCTCAGCTATACGACAGGCACAGTATGAGTTTACATATTTGAACAGAGTTTTCATAAAAGCCTTTATTCCCAACACTCTACAGTACTGTTTCTCAAACTGTGTTGCGCGGAACCCTCTAGTGTTCCGCGAGGTCTCAATAGGTGTTCAGAGAACTACTGGAATAATGAACTAGTAATCCACCACGTGAATTAAATCACTCTAAAACTGAGCCAAGTGTTCCTCTAAATACTCAGAATGTGCGAAGTGTTCCATTAAGAAAAAGTTTGGGAAACACTGAACTAGATCTTTGTATTTTACTTTCACTGGAACAAAATTTAATTGGAGGGGGGAAAAACACGATGGAGTTATCGAACTTTTTTGTAAAGTTAAGCGTTCTATCTTCTTATTTAGCTTATATGTTGTCTGTTTCCGGTCCAGTCGTTCTGGTCTGTACGTTCACGAAATGTGCTCTCCAAATAGAACCATTTCTAGAACCATTTCTAGAACCATTTCTAGAACAATGTCTTGACTTCAAAGGATTAGTTCTAGTTCAAGTCTCTGTGAACTGGTCAGTTACATCGTGACCAACACTAAGGTGTGGAATGACCATGATTAATATCAACTTGAAGCATTGCTGAAGTCTCGTTGTCAAATAAAATAGTTGCTTTTGTTCTGTGTTTTTTTTTTTGTGTGTGTCATGTTTTTAAGTTTTCACAAGTTGTTTTTTTTAGTTGTTTTTTTTTAAATGTAATGTATGGCCCTCAACTAGTCTTCTAAATGTTGGTCCGTAACAATCTCTCGTAATGTTTGGCTCACAACTAGTTTTCAAAATGTATAGCCCACAGCTTTTTGGCTCACAAAAAAAAAAAATGTCCTAAATGGCATACAATTAGCTTTCATAATATTAGAAAATGAAAAAAAAAAAAAAAAAAAACTAAATGCTACACGTTGCCTGTGTAGAATATTCATGTGACCCCCGGGGGCTATGTGAAAACATCGCACCATCTAACAAGTGTATTTGGTTTCCATGGCAACACGAGCTGTGTACGCACATGTGCTTGTCCCTGCGGCTGACATTCGTTGACTGGGAGCAATCATTGATCAGGTCTAAGCTGAGAGTCCCAAAGTCTGTAAGGCCCTACGAAGCATATATACGTGCCCGAAACGGAGCGTGCAGACATCTTTCAGATGTAACTATAGAATCCGGTGTTGAAGACGTCATTGAGATGGTAAAATAGAATCGGGTGGTGAAGACGTCTTTGAGTTGTTACAATAGAATCAGGTGGTGAATACGTCTTTGAGGTGTTTTAATAGAATCAGGTGGTGACGACGTCTTTGAGATGGTACTATAGAATCAGGTGAGGAGACGCCTTTGAGGTGTTACAATAGAATCGGGTGGTGAAGACGTCTTTGAGTTGTTACAATGGTGAATACGTCTTTGAGGTGTTTTAATAGAATCAGGTGGTGAAGACGTCGTCATGTTTTCATGACATCCGATAGCCCTAAGTACAGTACAATGGTCAACCGCGTCATATTTCACCAGCAGAAAATGGTGAACTAGTGAATTCACCTTGTATCTTCATTAGAATAAAATATATATCAATGTCACCACTTGAACCTATGACCTTGGGGTTAGCAGCTAATTGGTTAACAACTGGACCACCCAAAAAGTCGTCATGAATACAAAATTTACATTTTTTTTTTAAGTTAAAGAAAGACAATCCTAGCTGACCTCAACTTTCATTATGAGAACAAGACGGGAGAAAGGTGTGACATGGCAGTGTTAATAAGTGAGTGTGATAAAGTTTGTATTCTCTGCACTTTGGCTTGTTCAGACCTGACATCAGTCTTACCTTTCTAGCTCTAGACGTGGTGTAGCTGTGTCTTCTGGTTTACTTCTGGCTTAACGGTGTAGTTTTTAAGAAAACATGTTCACCATACAGTCGCGTGGTATACATTTTGAGTCATGACCAATAATAATAATAATTTTCAGAGCGCTGCTAACAAACATAAGTGGGCTCAAGGCGCTGTGATATAACATTACAAACATAATCACGACAGCTAAAATGACAAACTAATCTTTAAAAAGTTTTGAACAGATAGGTCTTAATGTTCTTCTTGAATGTAGTGTAGCTTGTTGTCTGTCTTGAGATCCACGGGGAGTGAATTCCAAACCTTTGGTACTTGTACTGAAAAATCCCGCAGACCGTAACTTTTGAGGGAGAAACGTGGCACCATTAGAAGCATTGCGTCCAAGGAGCGCAGTGTTCTCTGAGGGACATAAAGGGCATTTCTCTATTGTAAGGACATAAAGGGCATTTCTCTATTGTAGATACACTGATGACCTTTTATGACTACATTCAATACAATTCAATGTGGCTTTTGTGTGTATATGAACTTCTACTCAGTTTATTGAATGAAATACACGATCGGGGGTGATGGGGGGGGGGGTCTGGTCAGATAAACTGTCATTCATGTCGACTGACGAGATCATTATCAGCCTGTGTTTTGACAGCCTCGTTATCGCTACGTTAATCCAGAGGGAACGACACGGATCTGCTAGAACAGAGCTCTGCGCCGTAGTTAAATCCCTTTGTAAACACCCAGCATGTCATGATTAGGTTTCCTTGTATTCATCCGCCGCCTAATACGTATTCTGCTGCTCTGATTACTATTTAGCTACATTCTTACACTTGTAGAATTAGTACTTATTGAATCTTGTATAGATCTAGGGTCAAAAGGATGTTTGTAGCAAATCTCTTATCAATGTTGGCATGGCGTGGACAATAAAAACCTAAATACCTTATACAGCTGTAAATGATAAACTGGATTTATACAGGGATACACGCGGAATAAAGGGGAATTAAAATTACTAGTCGACCGGCGGCGTAGCATACGTCGCTATTTTGCAGGGCCAGCCTTAAATATACAGACGAAAATTGTCCTTTTTTCCGTTCTTAAATTACCTAGGATAACTCCCTCGTCCGAGTTGCAAAAATAAAATGAGTGATCTTTCCATTGTGTCCAAATTCTTGAGCGTGCTCTGTTGCCTCGATAGTTACTAGTTAGTTACTACAGAGTAGATTAATTCCCCCCTCCCTTTTTTAATCGTGAGGTAGAAATAAAAAAGAGTCATATTGCAACTGTCCGGCCCTGCTATTTTGTGACTACGTGTTCTCTCCCCCCCCCCTTGTTTTCTTGTGGACTATCCGCAGTGTGATCTTTCTTTTACTCCTTACTACTCGTTTGACCTGTTGAGGAAAGAACAGAATTATATATATATAGAAGATAGTGGACGGTAGTTCACTTGTAGTACCAAACTACTGGTAGTCAACAAAACCGCTGTATTATATCTTATCTTATAAAAACTTTGAAACGACTTGAATAGCTTCTTTGTAAACGATATTATATGTAAATGTAATTACAATATAGACACATTTAAAGGTGAGATAAAATGAAATATAAATGTAGCAGACTTTAGTAATAATATTAAATGGTATTATTAACGAAATCTAGCTCACTACAATAACACGTCTTTTCAGTCTGGCGTTCTGGAGTCGTCTCCCCTATCTAAGAACGCTGACGACTTTGTCGTTTATCTTGCATCATTAACGCTTCCCACCGTCACTATAGAAACACACACTTCGTAACACCACATGAGAATATGTATGGTGAGAACCTAAGGTTCGAAGACGATTGGAGATATTTAAAAACTCATTCGACATCCTATGATTTTTTAAATACTTTATATAGATCTCTAAATATTTATCAATAAATGTCAATCTTAGTTTTAAAAAGAAAACTTTAAACTTTATTTTAATTTGTTGGATCAATTAGTAATACTAAATTTAGAAAGCCTTCAGGATAGAAGACTTAAAAGTAAAGTAACAGTTATACATAAAACACTGAACCATAATCTTATAATACAAAAACAAAATTTAATAAAATACTCTGAAAGACACAAAGATAAAGGCACATTCCTCTTTCCATATGCTAGGACAAATTTTTACAAAAGCTCCTTCTTCCCTATTGCTATTAGAGCATGGAATGGGTTGCCTGAGCTAGCCAGGAAAACCAGTGACTTGGCGGAGTTTAGGTCATTGGTTAATTTGCATGACCGAATGCATGACGCGTAGGACGTAATCATCTTCTCTTTTTTGAAGTAACGTCTGTATCATATAAGATAAGATAAGCTACGCACACAGAGGGGGATAAGTTGGATTAGCACTGAATTAGCAGTTTGGTGTCGTTTTCATGGCGGCATTCCCTAACAAACAACAACACTCAAGTACCACTTTCAAACCTTGCGGTCTATAATGCAGATGATGTAAAGATCGGGCTCTATGGCCTATGGTTAACTAGGATGTCATGTGGCCAGCACAACGTCCAACCGCCTTTACTTTCTCTTTACTTCGCTGTCAGGTACCCTATGGTGTTTCCTGGACTCAGGCGTCCTAAAAATGCCCTGAAAATTTTTTTAAATCCCAGTCTCAACCGACATTAGAACCCGAGGCCCTTCGGTTCGGAAGCCAGGATCTTTATCTCTCAGCCACCACACGTATTTTTCTGGTTGAAATCGTCGAAAGTCTCGTTGCCATGGCAGCATTCACATATGGATGCTATAATTGTATGCCTACAGTGTAACGTATCTTTATCTATACGTTTCAGACACAAACCAGTCCAGCGAAGATGCTATCACGTGTTCTCAGCCCCAGGTATTGCAGCCATTGATCTGTAGTCTGGACCAAGCCATACCGTTGAATGGTGAGTAGAATCACGTGACACAGCCTGCGTATGACTTGGGGGCTAATAATAGTTATAGCTTGTATATAGCGCTACTTTCAAGCTTAAAGCATGCTCAGAGCAGCGCTATGGCCCAATCTCACTTGTGGACCAGTTTGGGGGGGGGGGTAACTGGGAGAAGGTTTTTCCGCGCTGCCATGAGGCGCTCGGTAAATACAACTCGAGTCGGGTGTCGAACCTCGAGCCAAGCCAAGTTCATGCGTACTTGGCGTCTCGACTACGCTTCCCACTAAGCTATAAATAGAATTCCGATAGATCTTGGTGTTTTCACAGTCACATGTATGGTAGTTAGTGGAGAAATACTAAAGATTGTTTGTTCACTGAACCATCCCACGGTGACACAGTCTCTCATTGACCTTGTCCAGTATATCTAAATAGCTGACTTAGTCCGGTTAGGTCATCACAATGTATTCTTACAAGAACATTATCAATCTCAGCTGACCAGCCAGCCCTTGTGACACCGACATGTTTCTATAATTAACACTAGATTTGCTCCTCCAATAATGACCTTGGTGCGTCATCAAAGTCTTTCAGAGACTTTCGTTTTGAATTCACCAGCAAGACCAAGACCAATCGCCACAGAAGGGCTAACACTGACCTGCAACGTCGCAACTGTGGGCAGTTTAGACTCGTTGCCCACGCTGTTTAGACCTGTGACGTGCCAACGAGCGATTGGTCTCGGCTAGACCCAAATATGTTTCGTCAACGCCCCCCCCCCCCCCATCCCCGCAGAAAAATATATTGTCCTCTGTCTACCCGTCCAATACAATTACATTGTACTTAGTAGAGTCAAGTCTGTAATTAACATGCACGACTAGATCGACATGTAGATACGCATAGGGCTTAATTATCTTCTCTTTTAAAGGGACGTCTGCAATTTATAAGAAGTGATCGTCTATATTTCTACCCCATTTGATTTGCTACCCATTTCGAAATGCTACCTTTATATCTATTTGGAAGTGCTACCTTTACATCATTTTTGAAGTGCTACCTTTACATCATTTTTGAAGTGCTACCTTTACATCTATTTTGAAGTGCTACCTTTATATCTATTTGGAGTGCCACCTTTATATCTATTTGAAGTGCTACCTTTATATCTATTTTGAGGTGCTACCTTTATATCTATTTTGAAGTGCTACCTTTATATCTATTTGGAGTGCTACCTTTATATCTATTTTGAAATGCAACATTTCTTCCATTTCGATCGTCTTCTTTAAAAAAAAATGTCCATCGACTTTCGGGCTTTTTTTGTTCGTCCCACAAGTCCATGTTCATTTCTTCCATTTTCCTGCCATATTACCGGAAGAAAAGATCACACACACTGAGCATGACACCAAAATCTAAATTTAGACTTTGACACTCCAAGGTTCGCAGAGCCATGCCAAGGGAAAGATAAAACCCGCTGACACCCAAGTCTTGACGGAGTTGTCGATATTGGCGTTTCCCTTGCCTTATTTCCAATTTTCCCAATTGAATCCTAAAGTGGCGAACAAATTAGGCCCAGGCTTGCTGTCTCATTATCTTTCTCTCTCTCTCTCTCTCTCTCTCTCTCTTTCTCCTCTGCTAGGAGAGGTCAGGGGGGGGGGGTGGCGTGCTGACGGGTCACGGAACAAAAGTGTGATTTATGCATTCGTTTAGTTTGGTACCTTAAAAAACAGAGAAAAAAAAAGGGGTGGGGGCATCTCACGAGTTTGTAAACAAAGCTTTTAGGTGCTCAACGTAACTTTAAGTACACAGAGATCTTCTGTTACTATTGTCTGTGACTATTCATGACCTAAATGCATAATTTATAAACGATTTCTTAGCCTGAAAAGTTGTATGTATACTCAGTGACTTTACCCGCGCTGTCAATATCAATATCATCCACACTGTCAATATCAATCTCATACACACTGTCAATATCAATCTCATCCACACTGTCGATATCAATCTCAATCACACTGTCCATATCAATCTCAACCACACTGTCAATATCAATCTCATCCATACTGACAATATCAATCTCACCCACACTGTCAATATCAATCTCATCCATACTATCAATATCAATCTCACCCACACTGTCAATATCAATCTCATCCATACTATCAATATCAATCTCATCCACACTGTCGATATCAATCTCATCCACACTGTCGATATCAATCTCATCCACACTGTCGATATCAATCTCACCCACACTGTCAATATCAATCTCATCCACACTGTCAATATCAATCTCATCCACACTGTTAATATCAATAATCCACACTGTCAATATCAATCTCATCCACACTGTCAATATCAATCTCACCCACACTGTCGATATCAACCCCATCCATACTGTCAATATCAATCTCATCCACAATGTCAATATCAATCTCATCCACACTGTCAATATCAATCTCATCCACACTGTCGATATCAATCTCATCCACACTGTCGATATCAATCTCATCCACACTGTCGATATCAATCTCACCCACACTGTCAATATCAATCTCATCCACACTGTCAATATCAATCTCATTCACACTGTCAATATCAATCTCATCCACACTGTCAATATCAATCTCATCCATAATGTCAATATCAATCTCATCCACACTGTTAATATCAATCATCCACACTGTCAATATCAATCTCATCCACACTGTCAATATCAATCTCACCCACACTGTCGATATCAACCCCATCGATACTGTCAATATCAATCTCATCCACAATGTCAATATCAATCATCCACACTGTCAATATCAATCTCATCCACACTGTCAATATCAATCTCACCCACACTGTCGATATCAACCCCATCGATACTGTCAATATCAATCTCATCCACAATGTCAATATCAATCATCCACACTGTCAATATCAATCTCATCCACACTGTCAATATCAATCTCACCCACACTGTCGATATCAACCTCATCCATACTGTCAATATCAATCTCATCCATACTGTCAATCTCAATCTCATCCACACTGTCAATATCAATCTCATCCACACTGTCAATATCAATCTCATCCACACTGTCAATATCAATCTCATCTACACTGTCAATATCAATCTTCAAAATGTCTACAAATGACATGCTTCTTGTGATATGTTCAAACGCAAGTTATCTTTCTTGCTTTCTATTGTCTGGTTCACAGCACTCATTTAGATTGACTGTCATTGACATGTATTCGCTGCTCCAGATCCACGTGTATTAAAGCCATGGCAATTTCATAAACGGAGTCTACGGTGTATTCGGTGTACAGATTGTGGAACTCTCCTCACAACAGAATCAAAGATCTAAGCGCTTCTGCTTTTTGCTTTCTTGGCACCGTTTCTCTTGTCTAGTTGTCTCTCTCTCATTTGTTTCGTTTCATTACGTTGTTCTTTATGTTCCATAATCTTGCCCCCCGCATTTCTCCACATAGTTTTCTCTTCTTTTTCTATATCGTTGCATTTTTTTTTTAAACGCATGAACCAGATCTTAATAAATGATAGTGCAGAGAGAGAGAGAGAGAGAGAGAGAGAGAGAGAGAGAGAGCGATGGCTCTGATCATCTCAAAGATGAAAGTCTACCATGACAAAGATTTAGTTTTGGTAGTTCCCTAAATAGTTAGTTCCCTAAATAGTTTATATACAGTTTATGCCATTTCTTTCCTCTCCCCCCCCCTCGCACGCTGATCTTGACCACCTCTAGCCATGCACGGCCTCGGATGACATAACGCTACCCAGTCTCAGTTAGGCCTTTTGTTCTCTCTTGGGGGTCCAAATAGGAGATGGCGGTACATGATAGGATAGATTCATGGCGCCAAAGTAGACCACCTAACGGAAAAATCCTTTACACTCAAGTTTCCCGCGTTTCTTTTATCTACGTGTCTTATCACCTGTTAGGAATTACTATTGAATAAAGTCGTCTGCTAATGTAGACGTCTGCTTCTAAAGTCGCTTGCTTATATAGTCGTCTGCTAATGTAGACGTCTGCTTCTAAAGTCGCTTGCTTATATGGTCGTCTGCTTATATAGTCGTCTGTTAATGTAGACGTCTGCTTCTAAAGTCGCTTGCTTATATAGTCGTCTGCTAATATAGTCGTCTGCTTATATAGTCGTCTGCTAATGTAGACGTCTGCTTCTAAAGTCGCTTGCTTATATAGTCGTCTGCTTCTAAAGTCGCTTGCTTATATAGTCGTCTGCTTATATAGTCGTCTGCTTATATAGTCGTCTGCTAATGTAGACGTCTGTTCTAAAGTCGCTTGCTTATATAGTCGTCTGCTAATATAGTCGTCTGCTAATGTAGACGTCTGCTTCTAAAGTCGCTTGCTTATATAGTCGTCTGCTAATGTAGACGTCTTCTTCTAAAGTCGCTTGCTTATATAGTCGTCTGCTAATATAGTCGTCTGCTAATGTAGACGTCTGCTTCTAAAGTCGCTTGCTTATATAGTCGTCTGCTTATATAGTCATCTGTTAATGTAGACGTCTGCTTCTAAAGTCGCTTGCTTATATAGTCGTCTGCTAATATAGTCGTCTGCTTATATAGTCGTCTGCTAATGCAGACGTCTGCTTCTAAAGTCGCTTGCTTATATAGTCGTCTGCTTATATAGTCGTCTGCTAATGTAGACGTCTGTTCTAAAGTCGCTTGCTTATATAGTCGTCTGCTAATATAGTCGTCTGCTAATGTAGACGTCTGTTCTAAAGTCGCTTGCTTATATAGTCGTCTGCTAATATAGTCGTCTGCTAATGTAGACGTCTGCTTCTAAAGTCGCTTGCTTATATAGTCGTCTGCTAATATAGTCGTCTGCTTATATAGTCGTCTGCTAATGTAGACGTCTGTTCTAAAGTCGCTTGCTTATATAGTCGTCTGCTAATATAGTCGTCTGCTTATAGAGTAGTAGCAGGCGTGCTTTATACCAGCTAGCTGGCCCAAATATATGCCCACTATATATGGACACTCTGTAATCATCAGTACGACGCCACGGTTCTAATTCTGTTGTCATTCCCTTCCGATGAGTATGACTTTTGGGAAACGTGTCTTAAAAAGTTTAGTTTCTGCTCCAGCGTTTGGTACAGGTTAAAGCGAATCTGTATTTGTAAATAAACATGTTTCATAGAATTATTGTACCAGACTTGGCCTTACAGTTTGATACAGCGACATTAATCCTTCTTGTACCATACTTGGCCTAACAGCTTCATACAGCGACATTAATCCTTCTTGTACCAGACTTGCCATAACAGTTTGATACAGCGACATTAATCCTTCTTGTACAACTAAAACGTTTGCTTGGATCTCCACCTAGCCAGTGGACAGCAGTAGACGACGTGCAGGCAATCACGTGATTTGAATGTCCAAACAGAGAGAAAACGAGGCTAAAGGGAGACCAATCAATAGGGTTTAAAGAAAAGTGTCCTCGGGGAATATTTTCATTTGTAGCCCGTAAAAAAAAAAAGGTAGAGCTCTCTCTTTTAAAGTTAGATGACGCACTTGTGCTGCAGATTAATTTTCTTTGATGCTAGAAGCGGCCTTAAATTGCCCAGTGCCTTAAAAAAGACGCCTTTGAAATGAGATTTTTTTTCTCATATACAAATAATAAGACAGTCTTCCAGATGTGCCCATTTTTTCACTTCACACGTAGACCCAAATACATTAATCATCGTTTGACACTTAACGCAAACAAAATCGTTTCTGTCTGGGGTGAGATTAAAACAAGTTGATTTGTTTTCGATCATGTATTAAAGGTACGACCGCAACTTATGGGAAGTGGTGGCTGGGCGATAAAGGGCTTGACTTCTGAACCGATGGGCCTCTGGTTCAAATGACGGTCTCGGTGAAGACTGAGCTTTTGGAGTTCGGGATGTTTAGGACGCCCCTGAGTTCACTCAACTCTAATGGGTACCTAAATAAGTTGGGGGGGGGGAGTAAAGGCGATTGGTCGTTTTGTCCACATGACACCCTCGTTAGCCGACAGCCATAGGAACAGATGACCTTGTATCACCCCCTCCCCCGTAGAGTGCAGGGCTTAAAGGGAGATTCTATTTTCTATTTGTTATTACATTGACTTATAGAAATGACACGTTGACTAAAAGACAACATTCTAGTCCACTCACAAGCTCATTCCTAGTCCAGCACTTGTTCCTCCCCCCCCCCCCCCCCAGGCATTCTTTCTGCCATCTCTTGGTCCAGCCTGCATGGATTCACACTCTAAGCTTCTAATTTGTCTTTCACCTCGTTACGCGTTGGGCTAATGCCCACTTTAAAGCCGGCTCTCGCGTGAACACCCGAGACTTTGGTTTCAAGTTCTTCCTTTGAAGGAAAAAGTAAATAAAGAAGAAAAACTCTAATACCCAGATTCTTGGGTTATTTTCTTGGACGTAGAGCTTGTGAACCACAAGTCTTTCTCCTGATAGTAGGTCTCTATACTAAATATGGAATACCAATCTTTAGGCTGTTTTTTCCTGCCCTCCCTTTGGTACTCCACTTAGCAGGGCGCCAGGCTCTGAGCGAGTGTCGGGGCCACGAATATATTTGTACGATGGGCTGACGGTGACAAAAGGTTCTTTTTATCGTGGGGCCCTCACGAAGACGCCGGCCCTGGGAGCGGTTGGTCCACTCGCCACCCCATTTGAACGTCACTAATTTAACCAAACATGGTAGAAGAACGAAGTCAGCTTAAGATCATCCAGAGTGACAACGCATGGGGACTGCCTCTGAAAATTCTCAATCCTTTAAATCAAGTATGCCCATTCTACGGCCCCAGGACCATATCTGGCCCGTGATGCTGTGCTATTCGGTCCCTCCAAAACATCTGGTCACGCCGCATAATAAATCCGCTGAGCGTGGCTTCCATTGGATTCGACGGTTTGTTTTTTGTTTTTGTAAATAAAAAAACAAAACAGTTTGCTTTGATACGGTCCATGGCTCTTATGCCTCAAAAGGCAGACTCAAAAGGTTGGAAATCCGTTGAATATCTGTGCATTAAATAGTTATGAATGGCAATGTCTTCCAGTCCAAACATTAAGGATGAGTGTTTCACATGGCCACGCAAACCCAGCTGCGACCTGCATATTTTTCCACACCTTATGCTAACAAGGCCGTTGTCAGCCCGGTTGGGGGGGGGGGGTCTATTTATGTTTTCGCTATGTCTTTGCACCTGTCTTCTCCAAGGGCTTTTCTTTGAGTCTCAAATGTCTGTCCCGCGGTCTTTTTTATAACTCTCCAACTGACTCTTTCATAGGCAATCTTCTGCCAGTTACTTTACTCGGTAGGGGCGAAATGGCGTCTGGGTTAATCTTTATCGCGCTTACTGGGGCTACTCTGTTACGCCAAAAATGATCGCCTTTTGCAAGCGATTGTCCCGCAGGCGTGTAAAATGTAAGACTCAGCGCAGCTTTTTTTATGGTAAAATGTTAGACTCAGTGTAGCTTTTTTATGGTAAGTAGTGCCTCTATACTGTCCACACCACCCCCTAGTAGAACATGGTTATTTGTAAGGTAGTCCTGCCAGCGTATGCCCATTATGGAGCGGAGGCACCTTTGATTAGTTATAGTGTCTGACAACAGTCCTCCATCTCTAGACTTGATTAAGAAACATCCATAAAAAAGCTAAAAAGATTGTAGAAATAAAAAATCACCCTTTGGATTAGGATTTTGTGATTTTACCCTCACAAAAGAGATACAAGACACCGATAGCAAATACAAACAGACATTAACACTCTTTTGTTCTCCAGGCAATCAAATTATTAAATAGAAACAATCTGATATAAACTTTTCACATGTTAATTATGAGTGAGTCTTGTGTGAATGTACATTTTGTTTTTTTTATAGTTATGATTGTTTTGTTTGGTATAAATCACAAATTGTCAGACAAATTTCCTTACGGACAATAATAGTATCTCATGGTTAAGTAATGAATTGGAAAAAATATCTTTGAAAGGTTCAGCAAGTTGTTCGGCACATTCTTTTAAGATTCGCCCTTTTATTACTATTATTATTGTACATGTAGCTAGACTAAATGACTGTCTTACAAGTCGGCTAACCGCAAGACTTGTTATTTAATACGCATACTATAAGCACATACTATATTAGCACATTCTACACCAACTCTTAAGGTTACAAAATAAATTACCCCCAGGTAAACAAAGTAAACACTTTATTTTTGTTTCTAAATCTCCAAACTCCAGGTGTGCGGGCACACTGAGTGTCAGCTTGGCGCTGTGCCAAAAGTTAGAGCTGCTGGCTTCGCTACTTTCCACATAGACACAGTAGATATTTTTTTTATCGATGTTATTACGCAATCTTTGTGCCTGACGAGGGAGCAACAAAGAAGCGGTACTCACCGTTTGAGAAGGGCGCTTCCAATTCCACCAAATGTCTCTTTTTTTGTGTGTGTTTTTTATACCTAAATCTAGGTCAAAAGGTTAGGAGTTGATGCTAAATGACAGCGACGCTATTCATCTCGACGTGAACGTTTTCAGAGACACGCTGACAGGTTGAGAATAATTGAACCGGTTATTTAAAAAAAAAAACTGAATATAGTGACTTTGACAGAAATCTCAAAGAATAATAGTCGAGAAACTAAACGAAACAATTCACACTCTGATCATTGGCCTCCTTCAGTCGTAGAACGACTAGGGTTCTTCTCGCGCACTTCCTGTGGAGCCCTATTTTGGAGAGACACTCCGGTCCACAAATATCGCAACATCTTGAACAAGGGAAAGAAATAGTACATGATAGATGTGGTGGTATAAGTTGAGGAATCTTGAGACCTGGGTGAACATTTTTTTATGCATTTTAAAAACGATCACGTCAACATTCACAGAGAAACCCGCTTCTTCCCGCCCCCTTTCACAACTGGTCCAGACAAGTTATAAGATCATAGCGCATTGAGAAAGGTAAACAAAAACAAGCTGGCTTTTGCTTCGTTGGTAGAGAAGCTGGCCATTTTTCGCATTGTCCGTTTTTCTTCCAGGGGTGAGGCCCATGTTCTTTCGCTATCCATAGCTTTCTTGGTCACTGTCTCTCTCCATCTGGTGCGGTCTAGTCTATAGCTATGTCTTCCAATTGGTCAGTATTGATGTTCACTGATTTGAGGTACCGTTATCATTATTATTAATTCACACTGATGCAAATGTAAATTTAGACATTTCTTTGACAAAATAATTTGACAATGTGCTGCGATGATTTATTACTAGCAGTGACGCCTGCTCTGCACAAGGGTAACACAGGCATTTGACTTGTATATGTACTTACTGATAGCAACGTTTATTTCACAACGACCTATATAAACAGTGTCAACACTGACGCTCGTTGTGTCAGTAGAAAACAAAGTTCACTTATGTAGGACTGGTCAGTGCAGTAGTATCATTTTTTTTTCTTATATCGACTTGCTAAATAAGAAAGAAGTATTGACTCTATGGCCATATCACGAGATCCTCGGGGATCGCAAAGACTTTCCTGCAGGGAACAGTGCCAGGCAAAAGACAAAGAAACGGAAAAATGTGTGGTGTCCCAACGGTTCAAAAGAAAAATGGGGGGGGGGGCAGGTGAAAAAAAGATACTCTAGAATTTAAATATGAGATTAAATCATTAAACAACATAACAACGACGTTCAATTTCTTCATTGAACCCAGAAAATTGTAGATTTTACTACAAAGGTTTAAAAAAAAACACAACTAAAACCTAGATGTAGGTAAAAACTGAATGTTTACTTAGTTTGCTGTAATAGTAAATCTTAATATATGTATACATTATTGTGAACGGTTGAGTTTTTATTTTTTTTATAGGACTTAAAAAAGACCTTTTTTTAAACTAAAGGGCACTTTAAAGTAAAATGCGTATTAGTGAGGACTAGTTGAAACTGTGGGATAAACTTTGAGTTCCGAACTCTTTAGCAAAGGCCCCCATAGCTTAGCATGACAGGTCATCTGATACTGCTAGGAGGTGAAATCAACTCCATTGATCAAGCAAAGATCAGAAAGAAAAGAACAGTAACTCGTCCCGCGCACTTTATCTTGGCACTGATCAATGCAGTCGTGATGTGGAGATTTGATCAATTGAAACTTTGAGCCGTGAGTTCAAAAGACTGTGAGTGATATGACTGTGATGTGACTGCTGTATGACTGTGAGAGATATGACTGTGAATTGACTAAGACATGACTGTGATATGACCAATGACTGTGATTCCTATATGACTGTGATTCCTATATGACTGTGATTCCTATATGACTGTGATTCCTATATGACTGTGATATGACTATGATATGACTGATATGAACAATGACTGTGACTGCAATGTGACTCTGGTACGACTGCTGACAAGTTAACTAATATTAGTCGAGCCGTAATTTTCTATTGGCTAAAACTGAATGAAATGTGTCACCTAGCACTGACTGCACCCACACAGGCACAAGAAACACCCCAACACACACACACACACAAGTCATGACGTATTCATGTTCTCTGTGGAATCAATCTGACCATCTAAAAGCCTTCTTCCGTCGTCTTTTGTCTCGGGGTGAAATTATTTCTAAATTATGAAGCGCATTACTCATTAATATTTACCAATGGTGGGTGTACAAGTACAACATGAATTATTGACACTATATGTTGTATCGTGATGTGGTCAGTGTTTTGGAAGTAAAGTCGACTGGACTCATAACACAATTACTTTTGGTGTCAATTCACATTGAATTTGTTTTATTATTACAAAGCGTATAGCACCATTATTTCTCCCTCACCTATTCTCAATCTCTTATTCAAATCCTCAAGAAAAACAAATTTCCGTAAAAAACAAATAAATGAAGTGTGCGATTTACTAGCACTTCCCACTTCAGTTCACCTGATAATATGAAAAACTACTTATTAATTGTTGTTTTAAATAATGTCCAACTAATATACATACTAAATAGATTTTTTCTCTTTAAAAAAAACAAACTTTTTTTTTCTGTAAATGTAGTAGTTAAGTATGACAGAACTTACACAACGTAGCAATACAAATGTAATATAAAAAAATTTGACCAAAATTATAAAACAATTTGCATAAATATGTTAAAAATCTGGTAAATGGTCATCTTCCCTTCTAAAGAGTCTCCCGTGTTACTTTTAATAGTGAATAGTTATAAAAATGATGTATTTTTATTTTTTTTAAACTGCTTGCATAAGTGATTTAAAAACATTTTTCGCTTTCAGAAAAGTAAAAAGTCGCCTTTGCATCAGAACTTTAAATGGTCTAAAATATTATGGTGTCAGATTTTCACTATCTTTTCTAGTTTATGAGATCTAAACGGGACAGACGGACAGACATACATTCCATACAAAACTAATAGCGTCTTTTCTCCTTTCGGGGGCGCTAATAAAAACCAATTAAACAATAAGCCAATTAATTACTGGTTATTGATCATCTCATTTGATACCAAGGGAAAATATCCTTCAGTACTCATGGATGTGGCTAAATATGTAGGGTTTTATCATTTTGCATAATTTTTCTTCCCACGCCCATTCTAGGATCAAGTTCAACAATTATTTATTGGACATAAGAAATCAAGAATCAATTTAAAAAATTAACCAATTATTGGTAATTTATAATATGTTTGATATCAAATAAGGGAATTATTTTCTACAGTATTGAGAGACATAGAGCTTTACTGGAGTTCTTCTCCTTAGATAAGCTTTGTTTTTTTGTTTTTTATATTTTGCTTGTTCATCTCTTCTTCTAGATGACCAAAGAGATGCAGACATTGAGCTGGGTGATGGTGACGTCTATGACAAGCAAACAAATGGATTCGTTCCTCAATGTTTCGAAGTTTTTGTCCAGACTGGACCCACAATATCCGCCCCTGCTCTTCCGGAAACCCCGTTCGACGAAGATTCAGACGACCTTCAGGCGAGGCTGGAGAAACAGAGGCGTTACAGAGAAGGTCTAGAGAAGGGCATGAGGAACTTTCTGAACCAGACTCTGTCTGTGAGTCTTAGCACATCGGAGCTGCCCGAACCAGAAGTGTCCGGTCAAGGAACTTTACTTCGGTCCGAGGCAGGGCAAGTCAATGTCCAGTCCAATGACCAGGTAGTTCCTCACAGCGTTCGTCCAGTCTTTCAGATGACTGACGAGAGTCAGTTGATGCTGGAGGCAGCCCAAGGCTTCGTAGTCATGATAGACAAGCAGCTGAGGATATTGTATGTCTCAGAGAATGTCCAGCAGCATCTAGGGCATGAACAGGTGAGGAGTTGTCCTTCATTATGTATGTGGGTACAATGTAATTTAGGTAATGGTGGAAAGTGTCAGTCAATAGTTTACAAGGAGAGGCAGAAAGGACATCAGGAAGCTTTTTATTTACCGGGTTTTTTTTTTCTCAAACATCAGTGATTTCCCCTTCAAAGTAGTCTCCCTTGAGGCAGCTACACATTGATGGTTGTTCCCACTTATGTATTTCTTTTTTTTTTCAGCATGTTCGTTACACACTCTTTTGGTAGCAGCTACACTCTTTTGGTAGCAGCTACACTCTTTTGGTAGCGGCTACACTCTTTTTGTAGCGGCTACACTCTTTTGGTAGCAGCTACACCCTTTTGGTAGCAGCTACACTCTTTTGGTAGCAGCTACACTCTTTTGGTAGCAGCTACACTCTTTTGGTAGCAGATACACCCTTTTGGTAGCAGCTACACTATTTTGGTAGCAGATACACCCTTTTGGTAGCAGATAAACCCTTTTGGTAGCAGCTGCACTCTTTTGGTAGCAGCTGCACTCTTTTGGTAGCAGCTGCACTCTTTTGGTAGCAGATACACCCTTTTGGTAGCAGCTACATTCTTTTGGTAGCAGCTACATTCTTTTGGTAGCAGCTACACTCTTTTGGTAGCAGCTACACTATTTTGGTAGCAGATACACCCTTTTGGTAGCAGATAAACCCTTTTGGTAGCAGCTGCACTCTTTTGGTAGCAGCTGCACTCTTTTGGTAGCAGATACACCCTTTTGGTAGCAGCTACATTCTTTTGGTAGCAGCTACATTCTTTTGGTAGCAGCTACACTCTTTTGGTAGCAGCTACACTCTTTTTTACAGTAGGAGAGTATTGGAGACTTCCGTCATTGCTACCGAAATAGGGAAGAATGTAGTGTCACAGCCTCGTTTGAGACTCACTGTGACATGAAGCTCTGATACCCTTACAAGTGTATACGCCTCTACTTCTACATACACCAATATCTTCTGTACAAAGTTAAGCTTTTGGCTCCAGGCCAAGGTGAGGTGTCATTTCCTAAAAGCTGACACCTGTTATCCTTATGTTGCCATTTTGTTTATATGTTTATATATGAGTATTGTACGTAGGAGTACAACATATGTTAAATAATATGAACTGAGAGACTCATTGACTCTTCTCTTTCTCTCCGCTTCCACAGATCAATATGTTAGGTCAGGATATTGAGGATTACCTTCACCCTAAAGATGTCTGTGACTTCAAGGACCAGATGAGCAGTAAACCCAGTCGGCTGGGTAAGTTTGAACTCCAAATACAAGTCTACTAAATCTCTTCACTGAACCAGTCAAGTTTATTTTAAAATACTTCAATCTTGGCTGTAGTTATTGAACTAGATCTTCCTGAAACACAGAATCAGCTATTTAACAAGTAATACAAAATTACATCATAATTTTGTGATGATTCCCTACTTTATGAAGCTACTGATGGTCTACACTAAACTTTTGCATAGTGAAACTCTCCAACAAATTCAGAAGATTAAAAATGTGTAAGATTGTCAAATATATAAATAGCATTTTCTTGATATAAATTAGGTTCCAATATTTTTTATTTCATTGAGTTTCTGGACTTATATTTACACCATTTGTTAGTTTTGGGAATTTCCAATTCACCTCTTTGGTTCCTGAATTCTAGCAGCCCTTGGAGATAAAATACTTTTGCTCGTTTAATGTATTAGTCCAATTTGAACACTCCCTTAGGTAGCCACATTTATTCTCACCCGACCATCATATGCAGTCCATTAAAACATATTGTTCCATTTACACATCTACGTTTTGGCCTGCCATTTGTAGTTTGCCTTATCTAATGAAACTCATCTTCCAGAATATACTAGATCCATTATTTTACTATGCTTCTATCAACTCTGTGTATCTTTCTTGTATGTGTGTAAAGTTAAGAATTTTTGCAATCGATTTTTTCGACCACTTCTTTTGATTCCATTGTCATCAAATTTGCATTACAAGCTCATGCTTGATGACAGCACATGAATCAATAAAAAAATTGAAACCATTGGTTAATCAATTATTCCTAATTAACTAATTTTGTTTTCTATAGAAAATGTATAAATCTTTAAAAAAAATATTTAAAGTATAAGTTAAAGTGAATTTCACACCAAAAGTTTTTTTTTTTACTTTATTTTCTACTTTCGTTTGCGTTTTGAATATAAAGGGTTAAGTTTTTTTCCCATATAAATGCTTTCTTTCTGTCTCCTCAATTTTATCCTTTAAGCTCCTTCCCTCTCAACACCCCTCCTACGTGTTCTCACTGTCCTCATTGTTCTCACTGTCCTCATTGTTCTCACTGTTCCACTGTTCTCACTATTCTCACTGTCCTCATTGTTCTCACTGTCCTCATTGTTCTCACTATCCTCATTGTTCTCACTGTTCCACTGTTCTTACTGTTCCACTGTTGCCACTGTTCTAACTGTCCTTACTGTTCTCACTGTTCTCACCGTCCTCACTGTTCTCACTGTCCTCATTGTTCTCACTGTCCTCATTGTTCTCACTGTCCTTACTGTTCTCACTGTTCTCACTGTACTCACCGTCCTCACTGTACTCACCGTCCTCACTGTTCTCACCGTCCTCACTATTATCACTGTTCTCACCGTCCTCGCTGTTCTCACCGTCCTCACTGTTCTCACCGTCCTCACTGTTGAAATGCAATACAGTGTTTTCAAATTAGTGAAAATGTCGACTTGTTTTTTATGCCTTGTTGTACGGGTTCCAGTGAACTTGCTAGAGGTATTCTAATCGATCTGGGTCAGTAACGTAAGTCGCGTAAGACCAGCGTAACACTCAGTATTAAAACAAGTCTGATGCAGGCCCTGACCTGACATTCAAACAAGGGTACTTTCTTAGCTTTGCGTTCACTAGTGATTCATCTGGGCCCATCCATTGCCTTTCGAGACAGGAAGAGTCCAACATAACTCGTATGTAACGATTTTAGTTGGCTTTTCTTAAGAAGGCTGCGGGACACATTTAGTTGGCTCTTAAGAAGGCCGCGGAACACATTTAGTTGGCTCTTAAAAAGGCCGCGGGACACATTTAGTTGGCTCTTAAGGCCGCGGGACACATTTAGTTTGCTCTTGAGAAGGCCGCCGGACACATTTAGTTGGCTCTTAAGAAGGCCGCGGGACACATATTTGGTTGGCTCTTAAGAAGGCCGCGGAACACATTTAGTTGGCTCTTAAGAAGGCCGCGGGACACATTTAGTTGGCTCTTAAGAAGGCCGCGGGACACATATTTAGTTGGCTCTTAAGAAGGCCGCGGAACACATTTAGTTGGCTCTTAAGAAGGCCGCGGGACACATTTAGTTGGCTCTTAAGAAGGCCGCGGGACACATATTTAGTTGGCTCTTAAGGCCGCGGGACACATTTAGTTTGCTCTTGAGAAGGCAGCGAAACACATATTTAGTTGGCTCTTAAGAAGGCCGCGGAACACATTTAATTGGCTCTTAAGAAGGCCGCGGGACACAGATTTAAGACCTAAAGAAAAGCCTTGTAGAAGACGTACGGAAAACTGAAATAGACCTTCAGCGGAGAACGGCTTTGCGTCAGTTGTGGCAAAAAATGCAGGTCGCGACTGGGTTTGCGTAGTCACGTGACACACTGCACTCATCCTTAATCTAATAATAATACGAATAAAATTAAAAAGTAATAACCATACTTGGTAACAAATTCATAAGTATGAAGAAATCTATCGTCCATCCATCCATCAACCTATCTATCTATCTTATCTCTAATTCTCCCCTCTCTCTCTCTCTCTCTCTCTCTACCTCTATATCTATCTCTCTATGCCTATCTCTCTCTCTCTCTCTCTATATATATATATATTATATATATATATATTTATATATATATATATATATATATATATATATATATATATATATATATATATATATATATATATATATATATATATATATATATATATATATATATATATATATATATATATATATATATATATAAGAAAATAAGGATATTTTTGGGGAAATGTTCTTGGAAATTCAATGAAAGACTACTCAGTCCTGGGGGAGGTGAGGTAGTTGCAGACAGAAAGGTTGAAAAACTGCAGTCCGGCCCAAGAGAAAACCACGCCATGTATGTTTTTGACTGAAAGACGTGCTGTTTATTTGTCTGCTGCTACATTACGTGCTGAAATAAATGGGAAAGCCTTGGATCAATATCATGGAATAGTTTAAGTGCAATTATCAATGCCAGCCCATACACTGCAGTGGCCTCCCGCGAACACACCTGCCCAGCTTTATAATAAGATTTTTTTTTTTTTTTGCCAGCGTGTGTTTTTTTCTTTCTTTTTTTTTTTTTTTTTTAAAGAAATATTTGGCACTTAGGTTAAAGTTGTGACTCTGTGAAGTGGGAGATTGACAGCAGTGGCTTACTTGAAGTCCTTGTCATATGGGGAAATGGCTCATAAAGAGGCTCTAAATAGTTTGGGGAGGAGGTACAATTGGTCCGGTTTGGGTGGGGGTGGGGAATTTTGATCACCTGCTTATATCCAGTTGAGAGTAACTACTCTTATCGAGCACTAGACTAGAGTGAAGTCTTAAAGTTCATACAGAAGGTCACTCTGACTTACAAGACGATATGCCCTGGTTTAACCTTTAGCTACATAAAGGGACAATGTATTCTTATTTAGCTACATCAACGGACGATCTTTTCTTATTTAGCTACATCAACGGACGATCTATTCTTAGTTAGCTACATCAACGGACGATCTATTCTTAGTTAGCTACATCAACGGACGATCTATTCTTAGTTAACTACATTAACGGACGATCTATTCTTAGTTAGCTACATCAACGGACGATCTATTCTTAGTTAGCTACATCAACGGACGATCTTTTCTTTATTTGGCTACATCAGCCGACGATCTATTCTTTATTTAGCTACATCAACGGACGATATTTTCTATATTTAGCTGCATCCACGGACGATCTATTCTATATTTAGCTACATCCACGGACGATCTATTCAATATTTAGCTACATCAACGGACGGTCTATTCTTTATTTGGCTACATCAACGGACGATCTATATTTACCTACAGCAATAGGCGATCTCAGTTTTATGTAGTTAATGTCATAGCATATGGGAAGGCCATTGGCCATTTACTCTTTAGCCTATTAAGTGGAAAGACCAAAGGTCGTGTACGCATTTAGCTGGGACAGTGGACCATTCACCATTTACGTCTTTAGCCTAGTGTGTGGACCCGAGCCATCGACCACGCATTTCTTTAGCCCAAAGAATGGAGGCCATTGGCCAAGTACACCATTACTTACCAAATCTTTACATGTTCCCTGTTCATAGTAGTTCGTAACATTTATGTGCGCGTCATGATCGACCAACCTACACATTAAAGTCAAAGTCTGCTGTCAAATGAATTCTAATGCGCCGTCCCCCCGTGAACACAAAGGATAGCAAGAGCCGTGTCTTAGTGAAGTTTAATTAGCCATAAGCTTAGAGCCAGAGCGTGTTCCATTAACTTAATTATACACTCTAGACATGAACACTGGAATTGAAAAGGGGGCGGGGAAAGACTTGAAGAAAAACAAGGTTTGGTTTGATTGTATGCTGCTGTCGCTTCGAATAAAACGAAGTTTTAACTCCATTGCTTTGGTAGCGTTATTTAAAAGTGCATGGAGCGTCATATTTATCAGACTTTTTTTTTTCTTTACTTGTGTTCCGGGCTACCACTCATCAATTTCAATATACATCTTTATTTCATTCACTCTGGTTTTCAAAAACGTCATTTAGGTAAAAAAAAAGCAGGCTCTCATGGGATAGGAAGGGGGAGACCTTGTGTTTTTGTTACGCTACCGTGATGATCTTTGTATATCTTGGTGAGAGGGACCCATATCCTAACCCAATAGTCTGGGGCTCAAACATTTGTGCCGGCTGGACTGAAGTAAGTGTGCCCTCCATCCATCCCTGTGGCTCTACAGCCCATGGGGGGCTCTGGCCAGCTTCAACACATCCCTCAATTCAGATCTCCCTTGGCCTTTCCACTCCAAGTAAGTGCGCCAGCCCGTAAATATATCGTCCCCCCCCCCCCCCAAGGGACCTAAAATATTCTGCTTCTTTCCTTGCGAATGAAAACTGTGTCAATCTTGGGCACAGCTAAATCTGTAACTTGTCTTGAACTTGTCATCCACTGTGTAGTGTGTTGTCTTGAACTTCTCATCCACTGTGTAGTGTGTTGTCATTCTGGCTTCATGCTGTTCTACCGAAACCATAGAAGGCCTGAACACTGACCTGCATCGCTTTACCGCTCAGCCACCTCTGTATGGCTGTATTACAATTTTTGATTCTCACGCTTACATCATAAGCCCTACATTGGTTGCCTAGTAATCAATTCTTTTTTCTAATGACCATGAAGATCGACTGTGTTCAGAGCCCTGAGATAATGAAGTGTATGTAGCAGAAGTGACCCAGTCATCGACCCGGCATTACGAGCCACAGCGTTCGCCGTTCCTGCTCACGTGAAGTCAGCATCTATTGCTAAGTCGTGTACACGTGATGCGCCTATTAGCTCGTTAGGACGTACTCACGATCTCATTAGTGGCGGCCGAGTGACCAGGCGCCACCCCCCTTTCCCCACCGAGTCACGTGCTGCCCCTGCGTTGGCCCAAGAATGGCACGTCACTGCTGGAATTTGGACTTCAGGAACATCTTTAACTTGAGCCTAACCCCTCCCCACACTTGGCCTTGTAAGACGTGGTAGAGGGGATCGATAGAGGAGATCGATAGTTTGAATCTGATTAAACTCTGGTCCACGCTAATGCCACAAGAGCTGGACAAATGGGGGAGCTCACTGAACGAAGCTTTTAGTTATGACAGGGCCAGTTTCCTGCACCCTGCTGCTTCCATTTCCCACAATGCCTTCTTGCGTTCCACGTCACAGCGATATGCCTTGAATAAATAGTGTAACGCTTGAGAACTATAACATTCACCTGTCAATATTTTTATGCAAATGTTAAAACGACGTATGGGTTTTTCTGGGTTGAGACACTCCTTGTAGGATTAATGAGCACGACATGGATAAAAATTGTTTTATAAATTAATTTAGAAGTAACATTATTAAACCCCTGGCCCAAACCTAAAAAAAAAAAAACGTGGGCAGGATTCCAGCCCACACATTTGGATACTAAAATATATGGGTCAAAAGTAGGTCTTTGTGAATGGGAGAAGCGTAAAAATTTAAAAGTGGGTTGTTTGAATTCAACGTAACAGAAACTAGAATTCAGCGGCCAAAAGTATGTTATGGAAGCGTTAAAATCTTAATTACTAACAGTCCTCTGAGTAAAGGATCCTTGAACTATTTGTAACATAGATATTTCTAGTTTGTTACGTGTCTTATTATGAGGTTCAGTTCTAGTTTTTATTTCAGTCGTCTGCTGCTCTAACTTCCTGTTGTTCCAGAAGCTATCCCTTTACCCAGAAATGTTATTGTTTCTTGCAGAACATGGCGGCGGTAGGATGAGCAGACGGATGTTTTACGTAGGGATGAAGTTTTGTTTTCAGAAGGCGGGCAGCCGACATAAGGAGACCGGATACACGGTGAGTAGCGATGTTACCTTCTGTCATGCTTGGCTGAGAGGTCGTGTGGGGGAAAAAGGGAGGGGAGGGGGGAGAAAGTGAAAGTATTGGCAATGTCTTCGATTCCGAAGATCAAGGATGCGTGTATTGGAACAAAATGTAGATATAATAATGTCAGCCTTTTGTTGTTGTTGTTGTTTTTGTTGTTTTTTTACACAGCTTATATCAAGTCTGTCTGTTTGTCTGTCTGGGTAAAATGTTAGTACACGTAAATCGTTCTTTCTCCACCACTCAATCTCGCATGAAGCTGAAATTTTGCCCAAGTATTTCTTTAACCTGACAACACAAGAATCAATTTTTTAAAATTACCAATTAGTCAATTAACTATTGGTAATTAATTATTTCGTTTGGCATATTGAACAATGGAAAGAAATCGTACTTGACAGATGTGGTGGTATAAGTTGAGGAACATGGGTGAACATTTTTTTATGCATTTTAAAAACGATCACGTCAACATTCACCAAGAAACCCACTTCTTCCCGCCCCCTTTCACAACTGGTCCAGACAAGTTATAAGATCACAGCGCATTGAAAAAGGTAAACAAAAACAATGGACCTCATTTACCAATCGTAAACAAACAACATTTAGCCACGTGATTCTCTATCTCTTCTATACAAATTACGTAATAAAACTAAGGCTATCACGTGATATGTTTTTTTCATTGTATTATCAATAATATCACGTGGCTAAATTTTGTTTGTTTACGATTGGTGAATGAGGTCCATTGCTAAAAATATTTCTATCGCACAGAGTTACTAAGTCTAGGTCAATGGTACATAAAATTAAACGACTGATTCAAACTAATTGATACAATTACACTTAATATAAGCTTTGTTTTTATGTGGGTTTTTTTTTTTCAGTATTTTTTATGTTGTTTTTTTTCACATAGATTATGATAGAGCTAGATCTACCTATTTTATTCTTGCTTCTTTAGTGTATTTACTGCTGTAAAGACTAGATCTAGATCTATATCAAATATATCCATTATCAAGACTTTATCATGTAGCTCCAGTGTGAACTGTTTGATCTAGGCACCTGGTATAAAGACGCACCAGAGTTGACGGACTTTAAACGCGACATTTACGGACGTCACGGGTAGTGGGTTCTCGTTTATTTTATGTTATTATTAGTCAGTTTGTGTTAGGAATTCAAGGTGGTAACAGCGTATTACGGACAGAGACTCGATTGCGGCATTTATGTATTAAACTTCATTCAAGCCTCTCACGGTCTGGACTTAAGTCTTTTCAACTTGTTAATGTGTAGGCTTTGTTCTATAGTAGTTTAAACACATTTGATACACCCATACAAGAAACTCAAACATCTCCTGAGTAATCTGTCCAAGTAAGACAGCCATCATACAGCTACAAGATCAAAGTCAGTAGTTAGGTTTGGGGAAGGGGGTCAGTCCAAATTTAAAAATCCCCCCGGGTTTCACTTGGGGGGGGGCAATGAGTATCCGAAATTTGTTTTTACATTAAATATTACGCCATTATCTCATGTCATAATGTCAAAATGCAGGGGCCCCTAAAGAAGTCAAGTCCCCAGGGCCCCCAAATCCCTATCTACGCCCCTGATCAAGGCCTATTTTCGTGTCATTATTTGATGTTGAATATTGATGTTGGGGTCGCGTGTATTGTATTGTCTAAGCATGAATGCTAAAATAATTCGATGAACTGTCATTGATGGTTTCCACCTACCACTTGAGCTTCATCTAACCACCATGTAGTCTACTAGTAATAGGATTCTATCTGCTTAAAAGACGCGGTGGCTGAGTGGTAAAGGTCTGGTTAAGGCCCTGGTTCAATCTCTTTAGTGGATGTGTAGAAAATAGTATCAAGGAGAATGCTTTGGTCCTTTTTTTAGGGCTCAGAAAACACAACTCAGCTCAGGGTCAAATCTCGAATTAAAGGTCAGATGGGACATAAACTCTAGCTCCTATATAGCCAGACGTTTTCTGCCTCTTGGCCACACATCTCGTCTGAGGTTTTCGGAGTTTATTCTACCACAATCCTGTTGTCACGCTGTAAGAGACCTGACTGATTGACTACATAGCTTTTCATTTACCAGCAACTGATCACATTCCGTTGTCTTACTCACCCATATAACACATTCACACACACACACACACAGACATATCGTTCATAGTGATTCATTGTGTTTTAATCAAATGTTAAATAAATAAAAAGTCTAAATCTTTTCTTTTTTTTTTAATCATCTTCAACCTTGAGGTTTTGTAGAAGCCGTAGAGATCACGTGTTTTAGCGGTCACGTGATTTACTTACTTTCATTCTGTATGTCGCCATCTACTTCTTGCAGCCAATGGAAGGTTTGCTTCTGTCTTACTGACCTGGGGAAATGGGACATGCTCCGCACTTATTTCATTGTTCTCCCGAATCCACGTCTTTTTAACTCTTTCTCTCCTAACTGACGATACCAACGTTGATTCCACCAGAATGTGGTAAATAATTACGGAGAGAAAGAGTTAAGAAAGGGACACATCTTTGCTTTGCATGAAACGACCCTGTAAAAAAAAAAAGCATTTCCTTTTTTTTTTTAATCTTAAAAGTTACAGCCACCATTCTGACTAGTTAGCTGGTTCTCAAACTTAAAGTGGATTTCTCTGTGCCCCTGAGGCATTAGATTTGTCTACTGAACCATCGTGCCTCCTGATCTAAATAAAGTACTGCTTGACATTTTCTCTGTTGGTCGAAATTGTGACTTGAAAGCCTGTCAGTGACACTTGGCTTCAGGTCTGTTCACACTGGCTACTCTCCAAACCTTCCTGAAGGCACCGGGTACATAAATGTACGTCGTTCTAACCTAGCTTCTCATTTCTTTAAGCTGGGTATTTTTTAAATCCAAATCTCGTGTTTTACTTTCATTCACTTACTTTCATTCTGTATATATATATATTAAAATGTAAAATTAAGGTTCCCCTTTCAGACCTTGCGATCTATGGGGCCGATGATGTTAAGGTCATCTGTTTCTTAGGCCAACGGTTAACGAGCAGGGTGTTATCTGGCCAGCACAACGACCAACCGCCTTTACTTTCCCCAACCAGAGTCAGGTACCCTTTAGAGTTGTGTGGACTCAGGGGCGCCCTAAAATTCCCGAAATTCAAAATCCCAGTCTTCATCGGGATTCGAACCCAGGACCTCAAGTTCGGAAGCCAAATGTTACCTATGTGACTTGGAGACTAGAAATAACGTCTAGCATCGCCATCCTTTTTACTCACAAATCACAGACACTCATTCACATATACACATTCACACTCACACAATATCTCACTGAGGCAATGCAATTACTTGCATTTGACCTAATCTAGAATCTTTCTTCACTGATCTGGTCAGCTCTTCACGCGTGGATGCCCGGCCAGCAAGGAAAATACTTGCTGGTTAGGTTTACTTGCACAAATGTGCGAAAGAACACACATACACGTGAACAACGACACACGCACACTTTTGTTTTCATATCGGTGTTCTCATTGAAGCTGTAGATTCAATGGGAAATAATTCTGGAGCTTTAATACTGGAGAGATCCACGATAAACTAAAGAATGTCAAGGTCGCTTAAGTGAACTTTCTCGTTGCCATCTAAATAAAAGCACCAGACAGGAGTGTTAAACAAATAATTGATTCTATCTACGGTGCTATAATAGTATCATGTAACGTTTAAAAAAAAACATAGTTTAGCGACACTAATTAAATTTGTACACCGGATACACCAAAACAACTTTGACTTTATAGGTTTTCCGCCATGCATGATAGATACCCCCCTCCCCCCCCCCACTGGTCCACAAATGAGATTGGACCAAAGCGCTCTGAGCATGCTATAAGCATGAAAGTAGCGCTATATAAAAGCTATAAATATATATGTCCAATAGCAAGTCAAATCTCTCTTGTCTTTGACACCACTTCCGTCATCTAGTAGGACTGAACTCGCGGGCAAACATCGTTTGGGGTTTTATTGTTTCTGGAATGTACACGTCAAGGTGGAGTTTATTTCAAGTTCTTATAAGCCTGGCTGTTGATGGGTACGGAGTATTGGGTCGTAGCTCCGAGACAAATAATCGATGGGCTTCTCAGCTAGAGTAGGTTGGTCGATGTCCTGGCCACACAGCACCCTCATTGGCATGGACTCTTGTTACTCGGAGCTGTACGTATCAATAACGAAACTGGTAGAGTAATGTAGTAAATAGGATTTCCCTTCAAGCTGACGAGACGAACAAACTGGGAAAATGTTTCAATTTCGGTGTCACTGTTTGATACCTTGCAATGAATCGACGCTGGCAGCGTTGCTTTTGGGGAATTGATATGCTTTACGTCCATTTAGATGGCAATGACACTGTAGGATCCGGGATCCCGTAGGTGTATAGTCTGGTCTACATTGAACAGCACCAACCAATATAATCGTATAGCTAACTTAAATCAAGTCCGATGATTAAGACAGAGTGCATTGTGTCACGTGGCTATCGCTGGCCCAGCTGTGACCTTTATATGGTTTTATTACTGCGACGCTAATAGCAGCAGTGTCAATAAGTTTTCTCTCTCTCTCTCATTAATCAATGATCAGTCTAGACTAGAATTTCACTCTCAATTGAACTCTGCTTCTAATCGTTCTTAACCCGCGCTTCACCCACCCACACACGCGCGCACACTCCCACTGTGTAAATCATCTGAACTGTCTTCAGTTCTTTAGCCCAGAAAATTCATTCAGAATCTTTGGCCTCGTTTGTAGTCCGCGCCGTCTACAACTTCAAAATCTTGGCCTCACCTCGTTGGGTTCACATTGTCGTGTCTTGGCGGGCCGTGAGACATCCACCGGGGGCGGCGTAGGGTGCCGCCAAGCGCAGGAAGATACCCCTCGTTACGTAGGGTAGACCCAACCATTGTACGTCACCCAGGGGGGACGGCGTGTAGGTGCAGACATACGAAACGAAATTCGTGTCGCTAAATCCGCCACTTCATTGCTTCTTTTTAAGTTAGTGAAATTTGCATTTATTTTTATTTTATTTTTTATCCTCGTCTTTTGAAATGGAACATCGGAACAGCATTATGTGAGATTGTATTTTTTCTTTTGTTCTCTTCCCGTTTCATAATACTTCTCCCATTTTGGTCTCCCAACTCTTATAGACTTACAGATGTTCTTTCCAAATAGAAGATGATTACGTCCTACGCATATCCCACGTGATAATCTAGTCGTGCATGCTAAATCAGTGACTTACACTCTGCTAAATTATTGGTTTCCCTGGCTGATTCAGGCAACGCATTCCATGCTCCAGTGGCACTAGGAAAGAAGGAGCTCTATATCTCTTCCCTCTCCGTCTCTCATTCTTTCCCTCCTTTTCCTTCTCTCTCTCTCTCTCCCCTCTCTCTCTCTTTCCTCTCTTTCTCTCTCTCCTCATAACATTTGTCTCTTCACCTCTCTTCCCCGTTCTCTCTCTCATTTTCCCTCTCTTTCTCTCTCTCTCCTCATATCATTTCTCTCTTCACCTCTCTTCCCCGTTCTCTCTCTCTCTCCTTTTCCCTCTCTTTCTCTCTCTCCTTATCCCTCTCTTTCTCTCTCTCCTTATATCTTTTCTCCCTGTCACCTCTCTCCAATCCAATCCTCCAGTCAGACCACTATCTGTCACTCCAGGTCGCCTTCACAGATTTATTTTTTTAGAAGGATCGAAATCAGTACAAACCAAAAAAAAAAAAAGTTCTGGATATGGGCCTGTACACTGGCGTGAGCGCTCTATCGATCCTGCTCACGCAGCTGTCTCACCCCCTCCCCAACCACATGATTTACCAAAAAGGGGGAGGGGAGTGTTAGCACGTCAGCAAGAAATCTAGGTCACGTTCTTGTAGTCAGGGCTAGCCGCAGGAACATTTGTTGACAAACAGAAGAGCTGCTGCTATAAATAGATTGGCTGTGCACCTCGTTTCTATTCTTAGAAATGTTTCCAAAAGTGTTTGTTTCTATCAGTACTCCAGACACCGGAGAGGTTAGTTTAAAAAAAAAACAACAACAGGAATATAATATTAATCGCAAGGCCATTGCAACACTCTTAAGCTCAGACCTGTTACTTCTGCTAGCCCCACTTACACACTTGAAAGTTTGCAATAGATCACCCACTAGAAACGTAGAATCGCTGCTTTGTGTGTGTGTGTGTGTTTAGATGACTTGTGGTCCACTTCCAGGTCGTGCTGTCAACATAGATATCAACCGATACTGTTGTCCAAGTGTTTGAACTAATCAAATCACCTGAAACAATGATACCTCTAAAACGTGAAGCTACGCTTCTAATTGCAGTAAACAAATGTTATACAAATAGGTAGTACTTCATCTTCACCTATCACTTTCACCTGTACCTTGGTCTGTTGAACGGTGGGACAGACCGTCTTTTTCCATTGTCTTTTGCCTTGAATAAAATCTATTTCAATGACAGGCCGTCCATTCTTTTAAGCTGTTTACCCATCGCTTTCTAGATCTGCCTCTTTTCCTTTTTCCTGGTACTGTTTCCTGAGAACTTTGTGTTATGGCCATAGAGATTTATTTTGTATGCTGCGGTTAAGCAGGACATGGTCGTTGTGATCTTGTTTCTAATATCTTCGTTTCTGATGTGGTATTTGGTATTTGAATGTGGTGCCTAAGATCCTTCTATGGCATCTTTCTCTCTAGTTCTCCAGAGAATACTTTTGACCAAAACAAAAATAACTCTCCTATTCTTATATATATGTGACCCCTGGCAAAAAAAAAAAGTTTTCAATGCTGACCTCCGTCCAGAAAGTTTGCCCGCCTGTTGTCTGTGTATAATACGTGGAAACTATTTTAAACTTCTTAGATCTCTACATTTGAAAACATGCGAAGTAACTCGTGCTCTCACTTTATTTCTGACTTGGTCTCGCATTATCTCCCCTCACTAAGACGAAATAAAGAGAAACAGCGTCTTCTCCAATATCCCAAACTGAACTTCTCAAATAGAGTTCACGGCATACACTTTAACGTAGTGAGTCGAATATATGTCGCTGTTGAACACGACATGACCTATAGAACGCCGATATAGCAGGAACCATTAACATATCACTGATAAAACTCTGATCGACCTTTCTCTCTCTCTCTCTTGTTCTGATCTGGTGTTTCTGTTTGATCACTCCTTACAACTCTCTCATCAAAACAACCATCCCATAATTCTACCTCTGCCTCATGAAGATCTGGTCTCTGTTGCTCAGGCTGCAGGTACAACTTGTTTTGTTTCGTTGTGTTGTAAGCAACATTCTGAACTGCAAAATACCAGATTCAAGTTTTTAGTCTTTATTGTTATCTTAAGTGGAGAGAGAGAGAGAAAGAATGTGGGGAGGGGGGGGGGGAGAAAAGCAGAAAGGAAAAAGAGAGAGAGAGAGTAGAGTTTCTGTGCATGTGTTAGAAAGTTGAAGGGGAGAATAGAGTAATTGGAAAACAAAACTTTGGGAGGGGGGGGGGGGAGGGCGAATTAAGCCTTTTTCTTCACATCCTTACAACAGTCCACATTACAAAAGTCCACATTACCAAGTCCACATTCTCATGACAAAGGAAGGCTTACGGTGTAGTGGCATTTGTGGGTGACATGGCTTCTCTCGCGCGCTCACTCCCCTTGTGGGGCTGCCTGGTACCCGAGGCCACTTCATTACCACAAGAATGAATCGAGATTGTCCGTTCTGGCCCCGAGGCCAGTGCCGCACTCATTGGCGCAAGGATGTCCCGAACAATTGGATGTTTCGCCTACTTGAAGTACGGGCTGGCCAAGTCAATGGCACACCAGCAGACACTAGCATTGTTTCGTTAAAAACTAGAACCAAGCCTCTAATCCATAATTTACATTTATCTTTGTAAAAATAGTTCTCACCTCTCATATATGCGCTACTAATAGGGAGGCTTAGGTTTAGGAAATTAGTTCTTTAGCATTCCGGGAGTTATAACTTCTAATATCTAATTATATCCAGCATAAAGGATTAACTTTCTTTTTTTTTGTGTACCGTACATAAATAATGTACATTAATAAAGTGTACAGTTGGTCGCTAGTCTGTTAAAGATGTTTTCAATATTGTCAATTTTAGTTCGTCTGGAAGCGAGTGGTCTCGCCTTTAAACAAACTCTGCTAACAGATTGCCTATTACTTTTCACCCCTTCGATTTACACATCGACTTATCAGCCTCATACTGTAGATGTCTGGATGTCATCATAAATGTCTAGAGGCTTTTTCTTAGCATTTAATTAGTGCATTTTGTGTATACCAGCATTCGTTGACAATTATTTACGAGGAAGTTGTATGGTTGTCCTCGACTTTCACTTGGTAGCCTTTAAGGCTTTTTTGTTTACAATGTATGTACCAAATAACATGTAACAAATGTAGCTGGCAACTGACATTTTGTTTCTCTGTAAGTTGTTTTAATGGTTTATTTCTAGAAGTAACCTTTTTAACTAGAAACAGCACGCTGATGTTTCAGCTAACTAAAAAAAATTCTCCACAACTTTGTGTTCCGATGGGAGGTACATTTAATTCGTAACACATTGTATTAGGTTCACGTGACTCCACTATTGAAACGCACCATATCCGCACATGGAGTCGGGCATCAGGTAATTTATTCTAAATTTTTCATCATGGCAGACGCATATGTAGAGATGTTTTA
This sequence comes from Biomphalaria sudanica, assembly GCA_036873155.1. Taxonomy (NCBI): domain Eukaryota; kingdom Metazoa; phylum Mollusca; class Gastropoda; family Planorbidae; genus Biomphalaria; species Biomphalaria sudanica. The sequence goes on along the minus strand of JAZGLO010000510.1, from coordinate 48,134 downwards.
AGCAATGTCACATCTTGTGTGTTCTTTACATGAGCGATAAACTAGTGTCTTCATATCACTTCAAATAATCAAGTACCTTGTGAACCTACAGGACAAGGCAATGTATTCGATTCCGAAGATTAAAGATGAGTGCAGTAGTTCACGTGACCACGCTAACCCAGTTAATAAAGTACCTTGTGAATCTACAGAATAAGGCAATGTATTCGATTCCGAAGATTAAAGATGAGTGCAGTAGTTCACGTGACCACGCAAACCCAGTTAATAGAGTATCTTGTGAATCTACAGAATAAGGCAATGTATTCGATTCCGAAGATTAAAGATGAGGGCAGTACTTCACGTGACCACGCAAACCCAGTTGCGACTTACATATTGTTCCAGATGAGGGCCACGACTATTTGTACTTAGGGCTTACAGTGACAAAAGATTCTCTTTATCGCGGGACCCCTCTAAGGCGCGAGGCCTTGAGTGGTTGCCCCTCTCACCACCCCTATGGCCGCCTCTGCTGATATGAAAAATAAATCTTAGAGACCGTGGCCGGGGTATTAAGTTGTACTGACTGGTAATGGTTTGCATACCCCAGATGTCTGCTTCCTACCAAGAGTAGGACATTCCTACTGTCTGGCGTCGATCCACATTACATGATTGGGAAACAGGACGAATCCACCAACTTCTGGTGGGGGGTGACAGCTTAGTTCGAGACCAAAACAACAACATAAGTATGTTTTAAATGAACCTGTTCGGTATTTAACATTTTACAAGTATCTCGCCCAGAGTTTAGATGGCTGGGGGGGGGGGGATAGTTTTGGCTAGTTCGTGAGCCGAGTTTGGGAGAGGTCTATAATCTTTCTGTTCTCACACCTGGTTCTCACCTGTAAGGCAGTCATTAGCGTAAATTAATGTCAGGTATTTGATCTCAAATTAAATTTGTCAGGTTGTATTACAGCACATGTTCACGTGTAGCCAACGTCATGAGCTGTTAGCCTGGCCTTTGTTTTATCTGACACAAAGATAATCAAGTCTTGTAAGATAAGCCTAGATGCTATTACACAAGTCCAGAACAATGCATTACATAATGAGTTCCGCAGCCTTTTTTTTTTTTATACCCATCAGTTCTTCTCAATAGTGTAGATGTCCTGGACTACAAAGCAGTTCTTCTATATCTCACTATAAACCGGAATTGACTACAATACGTCAAACTGGGGTCTTTTTAGAAATTCGTTTCGAAATCTACGCCAAAAATTGGATATAGGTAGATTATAGATAGATACGTTTTTGTTTTTTAAAAAGCTATTTAAAAAAAGCCAAAGACTGTCGCTGCACTGACCATGTCACGGATCAGGAGAAAGTTTAGGTCTACATTTCGCGGATGTTGAAACTTTGAATACAAAGTAAGAACTATTTTTTTTATACCGGTTGTCATTAAAAATAAAGTCTTGGAGATTTTTACGAAACATTTTAACCACAGCAATCTCCTTTTTTTTTTTAAAGATCCGATTAACATTCCTTAAGCAATGAAATACAGAAACATTGAACAAGAGTATGGAGAAATGTGGAGACGATGTCAGGTAACCTCAAGAAAAACATAAGATAATAAAAAGAGAGATATCTGCCCTTTAGACCCTATGGCCTAAAATGGGAACTTTACTTTGTACAGCTATCAACTAAATAATACGAATGACTTTGTTCTAAAACATACCGTACTCACAAGTTCTTATGTACCGTTAAAAATGAAAAGCTTAATAACATTTCCAATTTTCTGTACGCCGGATACACACGAAAAGTTGAGCTATTTATAGTTGTCCACTACAAAATATATTGTCCTCTCTATGGAGCTGGCAAGAACAGCATTGAGACTCGTTGGTCGAGTCCGCCCCTATAGATAAAAAGATTTCCCATAACCAACAAAGCAAACTCTATGCTAACAAGTGTGTTGTTTTGTGTATACCTCTAAGTCAGGGGTTCTCAACCTGTGGGTCTCGACCCCCTTGGGGGTCGCTTAAGACCATCGAAAATATGGATTGTTTTGTCTATTCTTCTATTGCTGTGTGGATGGGGGTCACCGAAGAGTGATATTGTAAAAAGGGGGTCGCCGAGCTTAAAAGGTTGAGAACCGCTGCTCTAAGTGAACAGTGGATCGGAACAATTCTCGGATGTTGGCAATTAGTCGAGGGAGACTACTCTAGTGGTTTCTAAAGAAAGTACCTCAAACACTTACTGGGTTGTCTGTTGAAGTACCCGTTACAGAGATAGGTGGAAAAAAAAACAGACCACTGCTGATTGGCCATTTTCAAAATATATTATTATTGTGTATATATGATGATACCAAATAACAGGATATGCAGGAGAGAATATTAGGATTAGGGGCAGATAACTTAACATCGGTAAGAATGCCTCGTGAATCAAGTGTTTGTTTGATAAATAACATAGTTGGGAAGGGAGGAACATATTTTTACTACACAAACAAACAGCCTCTCTCTCCCTCTTTTGTTCTTTAGGAACTTCACTTTAACCCCTTTTGTTGTTGACGGCCGTTGACTTGTGGCACCGAACTGCTGGTAGAGACAACTAAACCGCTGTAAGCGTATTATATCTTAACTTGTAAAACTTGAAATGACTTCTTTGTGTACATTATTTATATATATATATATATATATATATATATATATATATATATATATATATATATATATATATATATAATATATATATATATATATATATATATATATAATATATTTATAACTTTGGTTACAATATAGACTAAGTCAAGTTGAGATCAAATTTAGTAGCCCTAAGTAATAATATAAAATTGATATTTTAAACAAACTTTTTAAAAAGTAAAGAAATAACACGTCTTTTCAGTCTTGCGTTCTGGTCCTGGAGTCGTCTATTATACTTAAGTCCGCCGACGACAATGTCGCTTATCTTCCATCAATCACACTGCATAGCTAACCTCTTCCCGCCGTCACCATAGAAACACACACACACACACACACACACACAACATATTACACACCCCTCCCCGTTACAATGTTGTTGTTTTTTCTTCTAGTCTTCATTGTCTCCGCCCCCCCCCCCCCCACCACAACATTTTCTAAAGTCTCGTTGTTTCTCTTTGAGAACGTGATTTCTTTAGTTTCATAATTATCAGGCGTTCTTTCAGACCTGAAGATTATGACGTCCTAGTCTACATCTCTTATATAAGGACGTCAGGGGGTGGGAAGCGTCCTAGGTTGAAAGACATTTACGACAATCCGAAGTGCGTACCACACGACCAGACAGCCATCCGGTGTTGTGGGTCTAGGACAGGGGTTCTCAACCTGTGAGTCGCGACCACCTCGATTGACGATTTGCCAGGGGTCGCCTAAGAACATCAAAAATAAGGATTGTAATTGTCTATTGCTGTGTGTGTCTAGGGGGGAGGGGTCGCGGCAGGGTGGGAGATTGTAAAAAGGGGTCGCGAGCTTAAAAGGTTGAGAACCGCTGGTCTAGGAAATGCTGACTTTATGCTGATGATACTAGATTATTCTCATCAGATCACGTGATCTCACTGAACCAAACGAACAATGCAGTCATTCATAAAACTTTCAAGACCCCTTCCCTCCCCCCCCCCCAAACTTTCTCTTTAACCTTCGCGACCAGCAATTAGGTTTCTAGTAAGCAGCATGTCATTGAAACGATTTGGCATTGAGACAAACAATGTGCGGTCTGTCAATCTCCTGAACACAGCTTGCTGTCAAGTTTTTGTCTGGCCGTTGCTAAACTACAGACGAACTCTCTGACATTTACCCCCCTAGTGTTACCTCATCGCTAGATCTGCTAGGCGAAATAGTTCTCTCGATTGATAAGGTGGTGGCCAATATACAACCAGTGCCCAGAAATCTCAGCATAAGATTTCAACTATTTTCTGGAAGAAGCGATAGATAGCCAAACTAAAAAAAATGGATTTCCTATTTCATGGTATCAATAACTTTGTGTTAGTCCAGCCAGTCAGTCCTGAATGCACCCCCCCCCCCACCCGCAGGTTACTAAGTTTAGACAGTATACACACACACTTGAATGTCTGTCATCAATATTGTTAGAAGAACCATTGTGTAACGTGTCAGAAAATAAGCTCAGAGCAAAGACTTTAGCGTTTAACTCGTATGCAAACAGGTCACGACCACATTTGTTTTCATGTTAACAGAAGTAAATCTACATAGGTTTATTACGCTTATATTTTTCAAACTGACCCACCTATCATGTATAGACAATCATTTACACACAGTTTAACATTTTTAACTCCTCATTATTCGTTGGACTCGAAGAGAAGCTTTATTATTATCATGTATTCAGAACTTATCATGTATTACCAAGTACACATTTTTGTGTATACATAGACTATCAAATATAGACGCATAGGATATCGTGTATCGACACAGTATCATGAATGGACATATAACCCATCATGTATCTACACATAGACTATCATTTATGGGCATAGATTATCATGTATGGACACAAAGGTTAAGCACACATAAACTACACATGATTTGTATAATTAAATGTGGCATGCACGTTGGAAGTGATGCTATCACTGAGAGTGGTTTGGGTTCGAGACCAAAGGTAAAAGGAAGGTGTACAGTAGTTTCCATGGCTACCTACTGATGCTACTCAACAAGGAAACCGTAAAAACAAAGATAAAGGCACATTCCTCGTCCCATATGCTAGGACAAATTTGTACAAATACTCCTTCTTCCCTAGTGCTATTAGAGCATGGAATGGGTTGCCTGAGCTAGCCAGGAAAACCAGTGAGAACCAGGCAGAATTTGAGTCATTGGTTAATATGCATGACGAAATGCGTGACGCGTAGGACGTAATCATCTTCTTTTTGAAGTAACGTCTGTAATATGTAAGATAAGATAAGATAAACTTTTGTCGCTTTCAACTTTGATGGGTCTCTTTGACTGCCTCAATTATCTGATCGATATTTCAAGGTTTAAAACAAATCTACATAATATGTATTGTAAGCACCGGGAAATGCTTAGTCAAGTGTTTCTGGCATTTAGATGTTAGGTGCTGTATGCCTTCACTTGGCAAGTGAGATCCTATCACACCTGGAGAGCACACTTGCAGATGAGAGATGCATGTTTATACTAGAGCTACACACTCTCTGATCGCATTTAGTGCTGCCCCGGCCACATATGACCTAACTGTACTTGTGTTTTTCCGGACCCAGTTATTTATGGCTGACCTTCAACTTGACGCAGACTTGGTTCGATAAATGAAGAAATATACCCCCCCCCCCCCAATCCCACCGTGTGTGTCAAGAGCAAGTTTGAGAAGCCTTGAGAGATCTAGCAGAATGAGACGCCACGAAACCCCCTTTCGTAGAGTGAAACACTCAATGTCTGTCTATACTTTAGGCAACGAAACCAGAGTCAGTAGAGTGGGAGGTTATGGTTTATCCTTTATCCCTCAGGTGATTGAGTGTGTTGGGGCCAAAAGTATTGTCTTGCGCCTCATCAATCAAATGTCTTTCTATGTTCTGTGTTCTCTCTTCTTTCTCTCTTCTTACTCTCTTCTTTCTCTCTACTTTCTCTCTTCTTTCTCTCTTCTTACTCTCTACTTTCTCTCTTCTTTCTCTCTACTTTCTCTCTTCTTACTCTCTTCTTTCTCTCTATTTTCTCTCTTATTTCTCTCTTGTTTCTCTCTTCTTTCTCTCTACTTTCTCTATACTCTCTCTTATTTCTCTCTTCTTTCTCTCTACTTTCTCTATACTCTCTCTTATTTCTCTATACTCTCTCTTCTTTCTCTCTACTTTCTCTCTTCTTTCTCTCTTCTTTCTCTCTATTTTCTCTCTTATTTCTCTCTTGTTTCTCTCTTCTTTCTCTCTACTTTCTCTATACTCTCTCTTATTTCTCTCTTCTTTCTCTCTTCTTTCTCTCTACTTTCTCTATACTCTCTCTTATTTCTCTCTTCTTTCTCTCTTCTTTCTCTCTACTTTCTCTATACTCTCTCTTATTTCTCTATACTCTCTCTTCTTTCTCTCTTCTTTCTCTCTTCTTTCTCTCTTCTTACTCTCTTCTTACTCTCTACTTTCTCTATACTCTTTCTCTTATTTCTCTCTAGTTTCTCTCTTCTTTCTCTCTGCTTTCTCTCTTCTTACTCTCTTCTTACTCTCTACTTTCTCTATACTCTTTCTCTTATTTCTCTCTAGTTTCTCTCTTCTTACTCCCTACTTTCTCTCTACTCTCTCTTATTTCTCTCTACTTTCTCTCTGCTTTCTCTCTACTTTCTCTCTTCTTTCTCTCTACTTTCTCTTTCTCTCTTCTTTCTCGCTACTTTCTCTCTACTTTCTCTCTTTCTTCCCCTGCCCTTCTTTTTTTTCCCCGATATGTGAAAAATATCAGTCTGAACCAAGACCAATCACCCTAGAAGGCCTGAACACTGACCTGAAACGTCGTAAGCTGTGGGCATTAGAGACCAATAGCTCGTGGCTACATCACAAGTCTGCACGACGTGGCAACGAGCTATTGGTTTTGACTATAACGAATGGTCTCGGTTGAACTCAGGTTTTAGGCTCAGGTTTGTTACATAACCTCTAGAAGATATTGAAGTGGTGCCTGAAGTTTGTGATTTCCCTAGATTTGCAATGTATCTTGTCACTGTTAGGTCGCACATGTCATTTTTAGACATTCCTTCTACCATCTGTTGGCCGATGCTGCCGAGCTATAGAGAAGCGCATTATGTACTCATTTGACTTTAGATCAAATCCAGGATTTTCTTATTCTCCGTAGAGTCGTCACTGTTTATGTCCCTTTGCAGCCCCCCCCCCACTGCTTATGTCCCTTTGAAGTGCTCTCTACTGTACATGTCCTTCAAGTCCTATTTATTTTTTGATGTCCCTGTTATTGACGGTCGTTGGCTTGTAGCACCAAACTGCTGGCAGACATCTAAACCGATGTAGGCGTATTATATTTTAACGAATAAAACATCAAATAACTTGAATAAATTACTTGTGAATAATACTACACATAACTTTTTTATTATAATTTATTCAAAGTTAAGTTGATAAAAGATAAAATATATGTACTAGACTTTAAAGTAATAACAAAATCTCACTACAATATCACATCCAACCAGTCTCACGTTCTGTAGTCTACTGTCCTAAGACGCTAACGACAATGCCACCTATCTTGCATCATTCTCAACCAATCGCTATCATCTTCCCAACATCACCATAGAAACACACACACACACATGCCATAACAGTCTCTCATAGGGCCTCTCTAATATATTGTTCCCCTGATGTCCTCTCTTTTGTCCCTGAAAACCTACATTGGTGTGCAGTGAAAGTACCGTAATCGATACTGTTTTCTTTTAAAGGCACTTATATTAACTTTTGTAAAGCTGACGACAATGCCACATATCTTGCATCATTCACAACCAATCGCTATCATCTTCCCAACATCACCATAGAAACACACACACATGCCATAACAGTCTCTCATAGGGCCTTCTAATATATTGTTCCCCTGATGTCATCTCTTTTGTCCCTGAAAACCTACATTGGTGTGCAGTGAAAGTACCGTAATCGATACTGTTTTCTTTTAAAAGCACTTACATGTATATTCACTTTTGGCTAAAAAGAAGCTCTACTGGTCCAGCATTCAGATTTCATTTCCAGTACTCACTTCCTGGTAGATCTTGTACATAGTCGCGTCATTGCAATGTTTCTTTCCGGTGGACTGTGGGCTAGGTCAGGCTTTGTTTTTGTTACTGTTTAGGTTGATGCAGAGGTAAAAGTCTTGGGCAATCTTTGACAGAACTCTGTTGAAAACAAATACTTGGGATGAAATACCTGGGGATTTTGCAATACTGCAGTATCTATTCAGGTCAGAGTTATGGCACAGAGCCAGTCTTAGGTGTAAGTCTGGCATAGACTAGAATTGGGCAATAATTTGTGTGTGTGTGTGTGAGAGAGAGAGAGAGAGAGAGAGCTGTGAAGAAAGAGTGTGTGTGTGGGGGGGACAACTACCTTCTGTAATAAGAAACTCGCTCTCACCCCCCCTCTCCCACATCTGTCAGTAAATACATAAATCATAATTAGTTGCTTTTTTAGACTCTTACCTTGTAATTGATTTTTAACTTATTAATGATTTATTTTATTTTTGTATAATTTAAATTTTCTTTAACCGAATTAATAGCTTTTCATAACAAGGAACTTCTGTTAGTTATAGTTAGGTCGTAATGACATAGCAATATTCTCGTTTCAAAAGGAGCAATTTAAACTCGTGCATGACCAGTGGTCATGGTGTCCAGGCATTGTCCTTGAGGCACTGGACCCCAAATTAAGAACATTGTTTGTGCTATTTAGATAGCCAGTGCTTGTCTCTCTCTCTCTCTGTCTCTCTATCTCTGTTTGAATAATGCAAATAGTCGCCTAGGCTGGAAGTTTATCAACACTTTCACCTAATCCCTTAGTCTGTTGGAGCACCACAGAAGATCTGTTGACCGTCTTTCTCCATTCCTCTCTGACTTTTGTCTTGGATAGAATCGCGTTCTCTCTCGGCTTCTTCTTCCTGATACTGTTCCCTGAAGGAGCCATGAGAACCTTGCGATATGGCTATAGAGTTGTATCTTATCTTCTTAGCTTCTTATTTTATCTTCTTATCTTCTTTTCTTGGCTAGCCTTTGGAGAACACAAAAGTAATTAGTTTTGCCACCTTAAGCACATTCAGATAAGTACATCGCCAGACTTTTAGACCATGTGTCCATCACGACAACCTTCTTGAGTGTTCTATACACGCCTGATTAAATTAAGACTCGCCCATCACAGCTGAGAAATGTCGTTATTATCGTGCCATCTTCGCGCCAGCTACCACAGAGATTGTTGCAGCATATTACGAAAGTTGACATCAGTGTATTCTTTCGCATTTGTTTCAAGTAAGAAATGAAATCTCTTGGTCAAGGGGGCATTGAACTTCTTCGCGCCACGGATGTTAGGCAGCTGCTTGTATCGTCCAGGCGTTGAGACATAGAGAGCCTCTAGATTAGTGTTAGGGGGGGTCGTTCGTAAATGACATCACGCAAAAAAATGAACTTTTTTTACCCCCCCCCCTCCCTCCACCTTGTCACAAAGTATCACAAATTCTCAGACCCCCCTCCCCTCTGCGTCACGTCACAAAATAAAATAAACAATTATTTCAAGTTCATGCGGATGTTTCACTCGTTAACCTCTGTGTGTTGATGAATTGTTCGTTGGTGAATGAAAGTCCTATATGCGATGTCACAGCTGATCATTCGATAAATACATTTGAATTGAACTTTTTTTGTTCTCCATTTGATGTTGTTTTCAGTTTAGAGATTTAAATTTTCAACACAAAAAAACACGTTGACGTCGTTATTTTTCCGGAAATTTAAAGGGAAACTCCGATGGTTTTGATCATTTTTGATATAATATGTGTTTTGATTTACAGATAAGGAATATATTATTCTTTTTTTTTAAATTTGCAATAATAACTTAGTAGTTGATATTTTTCTGACGTAATTTTCCTGCGCATCCAAAACGGTCAGATTTTCACCGGGTTTCTGTGTGACGTCACGCATGCCTATTAATTGACTCTAATTGACTTATTGTATAACGGAAAACCATTACAGTAACGTTTTCATTCTCGTAAAAGAGATAAATCTTCGTCTATGCAGTTAGATCTAGATCTTGTAAGCAAGAAAAAAAATGCGTGTTAAAGGAGATTTACATGCTTCACTATGTATCTTCTCGCCTGACCACTCAACACACAACAAACACTATCGCTTGGTTGTCTTGTCATGACTGACTACACGTAGTCTAGACTAGCCTTACACTGACCAGTTTGTTTGAATCAGTCAGACACACGATCTATTTACTTCTCGGGAAAGGGAGGGGCTTAGATGAAAATGTTACTTTTTTTCTCGAGTTGGTTGTCCTAATGCTTTTAAATCTATATACAAGTGTACCATAGCGCATGACTAGGCAGTCACTATGCTTAACAGCTACTGTAAGAATGAAGCGATACGATTGGTCAAATCTCGTTTCCTTTTCAGTATTGTTGAGGGAAGTGTATGGCTAACCTAACAACAAAATATCAAAGAACCCCGTTTTTTTGTTGGAGATGTTAAGAATTTACTTACTGACTAATTTATTAATATAAATGTTTCTAAGCATTTAAATAAAAAATGGTTAAATGTTTACTATTATAACTTTTTGCTTAGTATTTAAATATTTTAATAACTCAAATTTGAAAAACCATCGGAGTTTCCCTTTAAGATTAGTACTTTTGAGAAGAACAACGTGAAATTCTCAGTCGGCAGTGCCAACATGATGTTTTCAGTTGAACTCCTCAAACAAGACTGAAATATCTCTATAGTTTCAATGCGTTTTATTTAAGAATAAAACTACATGAGAAGTTCATGTTGAAATGAGTAACTAAAAAAATGTTATTATTTTTCGAAGATTTTTGAAGATTAAAAAAATATTTTATTTGTGTTTTATTCTGAATTTTAAATTTGTGACGTCACAAAATCGCTACCCACCCCCTTTGTCACAAAGTGTCACATTTTCTCAAACCCCCCTCCCCCCCCTAAGAGCGTGACGTCATTTACGAACGACCCCTTAGGGCTGCTTATGCTTGGATCTAAGGTCAACTTTGGCACAAACATCAAGTCTTAGTCTAGACACACGGCACCAATAGTCTTGTCTTTTGTCCCCCCACCCCCGCAACTTATTTAGTTTTGTTTTTGTTTTAATTTGTTTTTTTTTAAATCCGCTGTTCTTTACAAATGTGAGATTTTAGAAAAACAAACCCTTTTTATAACCAAACAGTAAATTCCCAGCACCGGTAACAGATGTTTATATTGTACAAGTTTCTTAACTTCTGCCAAACACATAGCTCTGCCATCCAATCCAGTCCTTCGCCAATTAGCGGATTGATATTGGTAATCTTTCAGATGTTTCCCATATTAGGAATCAATTCAAGTGAGATTCCCATGTGTACAAATGTCGTTTGAAACCTGGCTGCAGTGACACCTGATGAATGCTGGTTACGGGTCAAAGGTCAAGGGTGGATTCTCAAGTACACTTGACCTTGTCTGGAAATAAGGTCGCGCAGAAACGACTGGCGAACGCAATGTAATAGGATATAAATAGAACAATATTGAAGGCATTTTTGATGTGCAAGTTTGCAATGTATGAACCATGTGACATGTTTATTTTAGCATTTCTGTACATCTCGAGAGACATAGTATAGCTGCTATCCACTAGTGTAAAATAGTAGTAGTGTCTTGTGACTGGACGCACAATAAATGTCACAATAAATCATGCATGAACCTCTTCACCAACTGTAATCTGAATTTAAGTATGTACACAAAGATGTAAATATTGTAACTGGTTAATATAGAATTACATACATATATACATTTTTCCCAAAGAATAGTTTAATTTTGCAGCCGACTCTAGGTTTCAGTTTGCTAAGTCCTGACCTACATATTCAACGAAATGGAAAACTACGCATTTCATTCGACAGCATTAGCCAGACAGTCTCAGCTTGTACATTTATTTTAACTCGTATGATTCCATTAGCCAGTCAGTCTCTGTTAGTAAATCTATTGGTGTATTTCTGAGTCTGAGACTTGGTCAGACACTCTTTGCTAATTAAGCTATAGGCATAGACTTCCAATTTTGTTTTGTTTCGCAGGATCATTAAAAATGGTTATGACTCATTGCTGACATACATGTCTAGTAGCCACTTGTATCTTTCTTGTCTTTAAAAAAAAAATACAAAAAAACTTTACCCTAGTCAGTGACCTTCACGCTTTCCCACCGAATAACAAACACTGCTTTCATCGTCTGCTACACCGAGTTAGGCTTCAAGGCGTATGAATACGAATGTGCTGATTGGCTGAAAGTTATGGGACGAGGTCGTGACGTAAATTGAAACAATCCAATAAAAAATAAAATGTTTACGAAACAAAAATGGAAACGAAATGGAACGCTAATGAACTTGACATTGTCAGTTCTGCTGTCACGAGAAATGCACACCTCTAAGTGGACTCTAATAGAGTATAGATTTCTAAGCCGTTGCTTTTTTTTTTTCCGCCTAACACGAAAATCTGACGAATTATTTTCTGGTGGCTAAGTTAGCAAATCTAGCATTAACAAAAATATATGGATCTAAAAGAAAATTATAGATTTTCTTATATAGCGAGTTTGAATTCTAAATAGTCTGCTTCTAACTGCATTCGCTTTTATGAAGGGAAAAATCTTGTTATTCTTTTAGAATAGTCTTTTCTTTTAGATTAGAAGGTGCATATCAGTGGGACCTTCATTCTTAGTGCCGTTAGAGCGTGGAATAGTAAAAGTTCCCCTTTCAGACCTTGTGGTCTACAGGGCAGATGATGCAAAGGTCATCTATTTCTGTGGCCTACGGTTAACGAGGGTGCCATGTGGCCAGCACAACGACCGACCGCCTCTACTTACTAGGCGCGGTGTCTGAGCGGTAAAACGCTTGGCTTGGCCAAACTGGGGTCCGGGGTTCGAATCCTTGTGAAGACTGGGATTATTAATTTCGGGCGCCTCTGAGTCCACCCAGCTCTAATGGGTACCTGACATTAGTTGGGGAAAAGTAGAGCGTGGAATGGGTTGCCTGAATTAGTCAGAAAAATCGATTTATCAGAGTTTGTCACTGATTAACAAGCATGACTAAACTAACACTTGAAACTCATAGGGTGTACGTCTCTTTTCAAGTGACATCTTTAATCTTATAAGATAAGATTTAGAAGGCCCCAAACCTTTACAAACAACAAATCCACACTATTTGACCAGTTGTACGCTATTATTTAGATCTGTACTGACCCGTGAATGTGCCTCGCTTGCCTTCTCTCCAGCTAGTGACAGTATGAGTTTTCTTATAAGATTACCGATGTTGCTTCAAAAAAATAATAATAATTACGTCCTTCGCATTTCACGTGTCAATCTATTCAAAGTGGGAAGCGTGGTCGAGAGGCTAAGTACGCTTGAACTTGGCCTGGCTTGGCTACCTGTGAAGGGGGCTCGAGGTTCGACACCATAGCAATGACATATAAACTCTGCTAAATCGTTGGTTTTCCTGTAACTGCAGCCTCGCTGAGTATTATTAATCTGTAACTGCAGCCTCGCGGAGTATTATTTATCTGTAACTGCAGCCTCCCTTTGTAGCTTTTATATAGCATGCTCAGAGCGCTATGGTCCAATCGGTGGGGAGATGGGGGTATCTGGGAGGTTTTCCGTGATGCCTTTAGGCTCTCTGTTCTGGTGTCGAACCTCGAGCCCCCTTCATAGGTAGTTAAGTCAGGCCAAGTTCAAGCGTACTTAGCCTATCGACCACGCTTCCCACTTTGTATTATTTGTAACTGCAGCCTTGAGGTGTATTACTTTAACTACAGCCTCATTGTGTTTTGACTGTATCTGCTGTATCTTTTTTTTTTTTTTGGTGTGTATTAGTTGTAAAGACAGCCTTAAAATTCTATTGATTATAACTACAGCTTTGGAGTATGCTCGTTAACACTGCAGCCTCAGAGTATTGGCTGTAATTCTGGCGGCACCTTCTCAATGCTTCGACTTTCAGGTGATTAGGAAACATGAGACTTAGAGTTAACCCCCCAAAAAACATTTCAATTTCCTTTATCTTACTTCTGAATCTCCATAGCTTCAGTCTCTCTCTCTCTCTCTCTCTATCTCTCTCACACACACACACACACACACATACTGATTTCACGGATAAATCTCAACATTTCACTCTTAACAATGATTTGGGGGGGGGGGGGGGGAAAGAACAGCACAAAATGTTGATGAATGCTGCTACAATATTGGCCTCCGCCTAACCTGTGAAACGTTCTGGTAGTAGCTACCCCCACCTCCAACACACACAGACTCAGCTGGGTACTGTAATAATTCCTCTGTGGCGAGGAAAATAAGGATGGGGGGGGGGGGGGTTTGCAGAGCTAGCGCTCATTGGAAGCCCACCTGACAGTAACAACCAAATTGTCTAGTGAGGGGGGGGGGGCGGATAGTCTGTTGAACTTGACTTGAATTACTTGAACTACTTCTTGGACACGGTACTTTCTATATTCGGTAAAAATATGTAGAGATTTGATTTGAGTGCCAGCGATCTAGATATAGAGATAACAGCAGCGCCCCCCCCCCCCCCAGTCTTTAATAGTGAGTGCAGTTCTGAGGGTGGAGCTATTTATTAGATCGAGTTCAACTTGTTACCTGGTTAAGTTCATTCGTTTTAATTAATTAATTCACTTACTTAGAGAGACAATCATTTTCTCTTTTTCTCTCTCTTTTTCTCCCTCCTCTCTATATTTTTCTGTTTCTCTCTCTCACTTTCTATCACCCACTCTACAGATTAAAAAAAAATATTCAGATCATCTTAGTGTTTGATACTCGTCAGTAAAATGTACGAGATTTTTGTTTGTTCTTTATCTGTTTTAATTTGTCACAAGTTCAGTTCAAGAGCTTTTTAAGGCACTAGTCTTACAGCCAGGGGTAATCAAGGCACTAGTCTTACAGCCTGGGGTAATCAAGGCACTAGTCTTACAGCCAGGGGTAATCAAGGCACCAGTCTTACAGCCAGGGGTAATCAAGGCACCAGTCTTACAGCCTGGGGTAATCAGGGCACCAGCCTTACAGCCAGGGGTAATCAAGGCACTAGTCCTACAGCCAGGGGTAATATAGGTACCAGTATTATAGGCAGGGGTTACATTTAGTATAAGACTTCAAATCACTAGTTTTACAGCCAGGGGTAATCAAGGCACTAGTCTTACAGCCAGGGGTAATCAAGGCACCAGTCTTACAGCCAGGGGTAATCAAGGCACCAGTCTTACAGCCTGGGGTAATCAGGGCACCAGTCTTACAGCCAGGGGTAATCAAGGCACTAGTCCTACAGCCAGGGGTAATCTAGGTACCAGTATTATAGGCAGGGGTTACATTTAGTATAAGACTTCAAGTCACTAGTTTTACAGCCAGGGGTAATCAAGGCACTAGTCTTACAGCCAGGGGTAATCAAGGCACCAGTCTTACAGCCAGGGGTAATCAAGGCACCAGTCTTACAGCCTGGGGTAATCAGGGCACCAGTCTTACAGCCAGGGGTAATCAAGGCACTAGTCCTACAGCCAGGGGTAATCTAGGTACCAGTATTATAGGCAGGGGTTACATTTAGTATAAGACTTCAAGTCACTAGTTTTACAGCCAGGGGTAATCAAGGCACTAGTCTTACAGCCAGGGGTAATCAAGGCACCAGTCTTACAGCCAGGGGTAATCAAGGCACCAGTCTTACAGCCTGGGGTAATCAGGGCACCAGTCTTACAGCCAGGGGTAATCAAGGCACTAGTCCTACAGCCAGGGGTAATCTAGGTACCAGTATTATAGGCAGGGGTTACATTTAGTATAAGACTTCAAGTCACTAGTTTTACAGCCAGGGGTAATCAAGGCACTAGTCTTACAGCCAGGGGTAATTAAGGCACTAGTCTTACAGCCAGGGGTAATTAAGGCACTTGTCTTACAGCCAGGGGTAACATTTAGTATTAGACTTAAAGAAAGTGAAGCACTATTCACCAGGAGCGCTTGGTGTTGTCATAGGTTGTCTTTATAACATGTTAAAAGTTGTATGATTTATGTTGGAACTGCATTGACTTGTCTGCTTCTTTTCTCTTCAGTTTGTCCAGTGGAATACCAAAGTCCAGTTCAAGAGGAAGTCTGACCACGTCCAGGTCCAACATTTGGTGGCGCTGTGCAGACCTGTTCGAACTGACTCCATACTGGAGCTACGTCTGGAGGGCAACATGTTCATCAGTCGACATGACCTTAGCTTTCATTTTATTTACTGTGATCCAAGGTAGGGCTATGGCTGGTCTTGTGGCTTGATACACTTAGGTCTGTGGATGGTCTGTGACTTGATATACTTAGGTCTGTGGATAGTCTTGTGGCCATAATATACTAAGTAGGCCTTATCTATTATGTTTTGATACTGGGATTTAAGCTTAGGCCTTGGCTGTATTTTTATGGTCTGACATGAGACAGCAGAAGATACATTTGAGATTGGCACTTTGGCAGAGTTTGATTACAATGATTGACTAAATGCAGCAGTTTCATCCTGTCAGCCAAATAAATTTTGAACATGCAGGCATAACCTCAAAACATCATTGAGTGCTTTGAAAATAAGCCTCTGAAGCTTCAGTGTAGGCAGGAGTTTCAAAGGGTGAATAGAATCATTGGAATAGCTTCATGAGAATTACATCATGGGAATTGATTTACAAAAGATTTTTCTAAATTATTAAATTTTTGCTAACTTTACTATTTTAACTAGAGCTTTTAATGATTTAACTGTATAGAATTTATCCCTTGTTATATAAAGAGTGATCCTTAAAGGATTATGGGCAGGACATGGCCTAAATTGTGCCGATGTGCCTAAACTCAAAACTCAAACTCATGTTGATTCTTAGCTCCAAGAATTGTATTAGTGTTATTTGGTCAGTTCTTAGCTTCGAAAATTGTACTAGTCTTTTATATGTAATGTCCATGTGTATGTTGGTACAATTCAGACATAAGCTAGCATGTTCTCTTCATTTGCATTTCATCTATTCAAGTCTTTGTCTAATTTAGACAGTTTAAAAAAAAAAAAAAGAATTATTTCATGTTAGAAAAAATTTGGGGGGAAACCAATCACATGAATGTCACATGTTAGAAATAATTTTGGGGGAGACCAATCACATGAATGTAACATGTTAGAAATAATTTGGGGGGGAAACCAATCACATGAATGTAACATGTAAGAAATAATTTTGGGGGAGACCAATCATATGAATGTAACATGTTAGAAATAATTCGGATGGAGACCAATCACATGAATGTAACATGTTAGAAATAATTCGGATGGAGACCAATCACATGAATGTAACATGTTAGAAATAATTCGGATGGAGACCAATCACATGAATGTAACATGTTAGAAATAATTCGGATGGAGACCAATCACATGATTGTAACATGTTAGAAATAATTTTGGGGGAGATTAATCACATGAATGTAACATGTTAGAAATAATTTGGGGGAAGACCAATCACATGAATGTAACATGTTAGAAATAATTTGGGGGAAGACCAATCACATGAATGTAACATGTTAGAAATAATTCGGATGGAGACCAATCACATGAATGTAACATGTTAGAAATAATTTGGATGGAGACCAATCACATGAATGTAACATATTAGAAATAATTCGGATGGAGACCAATCACATGAATGTAACATGTTAGAAATAATTTGGATGGAGACCAATCACATGAATGTAACTTTAGTTACTACCTCTCCCCTTCCCCTCCCCAATCATTAGCTTATCATTTCTAATGACCAAGTTAGATAACTCATCTACATGTGCATTGAATTAGCATATGTTAGTGTTTACCTGTGCTTCTAATAGATTGAAAATGATCCTCCATATTCAATGTAATAAAAGTCATTTGGGAGTTAGTCAAATTAGTAGGCTTTATCTTGGCATGCTATTGCTACAAAAATAAGGGGGGTGAATGGGGGTTGCCTGTTTGCAAATGGCTAACATCAGATGTGGATGAAGTGGTTTGCTAACTCATATCTGATAGAGTCAGTAGTCTGATATACAGCATTTACTACTTAAAGGAAATATATTTATAAACATTTGGAGTCTGTAATAACTTTAATTATGTATCAACAACTTATGTCTGATGTATGTATTTCATTTTAGAATTATCAATCTGATTGGGTATGAGCCTACTGATCTGATTGGTCGAACAGCATACCAGTTTCACTGCCCTAGAGATGTCCTCATCTGCAAGCAGTGCCATAAACTATGTGAGTAGTCAACTTGTTGGACTTGTAGACTTTTTTCAAATTATGTAGTTACCTTTCTTGAAGACATTCAAATGAAATAGTCATCTTTTTTTGTAGACATTCAAATGAAATAGTCATCTTTTTTTGTAGACATTCAAATGAAATAGTCATCTTTTTTTGTAGACAATCAAATGAAATAGTCATCTTTTTTTGTAGACTTTCAGATTAAATAGTCATTTTTTTTTGTAGACATTCAAATGAAATAGTCATTTTTTTTTTGTAGACTTTCAAATGAAATAGTCATTTTTTTGTGTAGACTTTCAAATGAAATAGTCATTTTTTTTTGTAGACTTTCAAATGAAA
The DNA here is from genome assembly GCA_036873155.1 of Biomphalaria sudanica. Taxonomy (NCBI): domain Eukaryota; kingdom Metazoa; phylum Mollusca; class Gastropoda; family Planorbidae; genus Biomphalaria; species Biomphalaria sudanica. Next base: position 29,903 of record JAZGLO010000510.1, on the reverse strand, counting down.
TAGTCATCTTTTTTTGTAGACTTTCAAATGAAATAGTCATTTTTTTTTTTGTAGACTTTCAAATGAAATAGTCATTTTTTTTGTAGACTTTCAAATGAAATAGTCATCTTTTTTTGTAGACTTTCAAATGAAATAGTCATTTTTTTTTGTAGACTTTCAAATGAAATAGTCATCTTTTTTTGTAGACTTTCAAATGAAATAGTCATCTTTTTTTGTAGACTTTCAGATTAAATAGTCATTTTTTTTTTGTAGACTTTCAAATGAAATAGTCATCTTTTTTTGTAGACTTTCAGATTAAATAGTCATTTTTTTTTGTAGACTTTCAAATTAGTCATCTTATTTTCTTTTCAAATGATCTTTTTGTCTTTTAGACTTTTAAATGATATTGTCATCTGTCAGAACATCAAAATGCCATTGTTTTGTTAGCACATTAGGATGTCATTGTTTGGCTTGACATATGGATTTCATTATTTTTTTTACTATGGATCGCAATGTTTTTAAAATGTTTGACTTATTTAGGATGTTCCTTTAGATTTAAAGATAAGTCACATCCTCACCCAAGTGTCCTGCTACATGAGAGGACATGACATTGGGCAGGGATTGAACCTGGGACCCTCAAGACCACCATATGGCAGTCCAGATCACATACCACACCACCAGGCATCCTACTATCTGTTACCAACATTTATCTTTCAGTGGGCTTCCCATGTTCCAGTCCAGCATCTGTTACCAACATTTATCTATCAGTGGGCTTTCCTTGTTTCTGTCCAGAATTTGTTACCAACATTTATCTATCAGTGGGCTTCCCTTGTTCCTGTCCAGCATTTGTTGCCAACATTTATCTATCAGTGGGCTTCCCATGTTCCTGTCCAGTATCTGTTACCAACATTTATCTATCAGAAGGCTTCCCTTGTTCCTGTCCAGCATTTGTTACCAACATTTATCTATAAGTGGGCTTCCCTTGTTCCTGTCCAGCATTTGTTACCAACATTTATCTTTCAGTGGGCTTCCCATGTTCCAGTCCAGCATCTGTTACCAACATTCATCTTTCAGTGGGCTTCCCATGTTCCAGTCCAGTATCCTTTACCAACATTTATCTTTCAGTGGACTTCCCATGTTCCAGTCCAGTATCCTTTACCAACATTTATCTTTCAGTGGACTTCCCATGTTCCTGTCCAGTATCCTTTACCAACATTTATCTTTTAGTGGGCTTCCCATGTTCCAGTCCAGTATCTGTTACCAACATTTATCTTTCAGTGGGCTTCCCATGCTCCAGTCCAGTATCTGTTACCCACATTTATCTTTCAGTGGGCTTCCCATGTTCCTGTCCAGTATCTGTAGCATATCATTCTGACACTAGGCCTTGTCTTAAACATGTTCCAGTCCACTATTTGAAGCCTTGGCAGATTTTATGGGTATCAGCTGAAAAAAAAACATTTACTGGTCATATCAAGAAAGATGAACAATTTTCTGCATCAAAGTAACTGTGTCTTTGGTTTTATATGATGTATAGAAGCAAGTTCAAGGCTTCAGTTACAATGGGAAATTCACAACTTAATCCAGATCTCAATGTCCCAGACTTTGGTCTAGATTTTATTTTGGGGTCATTAAAATGAGTCTAAGTTAAAAATACATCAACATAGCTGAGATTAGGAGGGTTGAAAAGTACATTTCTACTTTGTGCTGTGAAAATGTCCTAAACCCTAAACCCTTACATAATACTTGTCATTGTAACATTTTATGCTATTATTTATTCTTCAGAAATAAATATTGTTTTAAGACTTAATGTATTTTGGATATTGTTAGCTTTGAGAACATAAGTGTTGGATAAGTTGACTCCTTGTTAGCTTACATGCACTATGTCACGTCTTATGGACAGAAGCAAACATTTCAATGAAGGATTTTCATTTCCTTTCAGTAATTTTGTCTGGATCTTCCAAGTCAGATTACTACAGATTCTTATCTAGATCAGGAAAGTGGGTGTGGCTGTGTACACATGCTACCATAGTCTATGACACCACCAAGAAGCCACAGTATGTTGTCTGCAAGAATTATGTCATCAGGTAATATAACCGGTGGGACCAATGGCAGTTTTGAAATGTTTTTCTAAAAACATTTTAAAATTATTTTTTTTTCTTGGTTCCCTGGACAAAATCAGACATAGAGACCCCCTTTCCCCTCCCCTCCAAAAAAAAAAAAAGAACTACCAAATATACAGCGAAAATACAATGTTGTTTATGACTTGAAGACATTGAGCTATTAGCTCTTAGAAACTCACTGAGTCTGTTAAGTGGTTGAAGTCTTTTCTCCTTTGTATTTGAAGCTCTGTGAAACTTAGCTTTAAAGGGAGATCATTGCAACTTTTAATATTTATGTATAATATATATGAAGTGGGAAAAGATAAGATCTTTCTGTTCTGAATGTGTTTTATTACTTGACCTTTCTTAGCTAGAAAGCTATTCAAGATATAAATTTAAAAATCAAAATTCTCTAGGGTAAGTAACCTGTGTATTTGGAATAGGTCCAAATAAACATTGAAGTATTGCAAAAGAAAAAAAAAATTCACTATTAAAAAAAAAACAGACATGAAAAATTGTTCACTAGGAGGGTTTGCATACCTTTACATAGGCTTCCACAAATATTGTCAGAATGGTTTGGATTCTCTCCCTTGAATTTTATCTTCAATAAAGGAAAATATGATCAAAATTCATTAGTTTTCATTTTAATGTCATTGAGTGTACACCTTGTTTCTATTTGAGTCTACAATTTGTTTCCTTTTGAGTCTACAACTTGTTTCTATTTGATAACTGAAAGTAACTTAGAACTGAAAGTAACTTATTTTAACATTTTTTTTAACCACTAAATGCACTTGTTGCTTTTACTCAGTGTGCTGTTTCTAAAAGCAATGAAATATGTTGTTCATTATTTTGATGACGTTTCTTTTTTTTCTCATCACACTCTAAGCATGAATGTAAAAATTGAAACAAAATGTTTATTTTTTGTTTCAGTGAGAAGGAAGCCAGAGAGAAACTGACGCAAGAATGTCAAGACTTTTCCGATATGAAATGTCTGGGCTTTAGTTTGGAGACAGACTTGCCGCATATAGAACAGTCTCCGGATAAAAGTCTGTCCCACTTAGACCAACAAGAGGAAGATGGGGAGGCCCTGGTACATCAGTTGCTGAGCTCTCAGCCAGTTGATGTCTCCGACAACCCTTACGCTCGTCCTAGCAAGAAGAGAAATGTCTCCAGAGTAGTTGGCATGGGTGTGAGTTTCGCACCTGGTGGTGCCAAGAATGCCACATTCGATGCTGACTTTCGTAAAGATGTCATTGGGCATCAGGACTTAATTGTATCTTCACATATAGACAAGCTGTCCAGCATTGACATGCTGACCTCTTTTGACCAGCTGCTGACCTCACAAACTCAGCTGGATGATGCAAACACGTTGTCTTTAGACTCATACACACTGCCCTCATCCGAGGACCTGGCCATCAGCTTCAATGACATGTTGGAGTCCTCACAAACTCTCCAGTCCATTGAAGAATCTCCCGTGATGACCTCTGATGGCCAACCTAACTGTGACCAGCTTATTTCAGGCACACTGGATTCACTAGACGTACCATCATTGGATCAAACTTTTACATCTTCATTCAGTGGGTATGGAGAGTTTCAGCCAGATTTAATAGACTTGATGGACTATACACCAAATGTCACTGAGTCGTCCACGGTCACACCTTCACTAGATCTAACGCCACCATCGGAAGTCATGGATTACACTCCAACAACTGTATACATTAAGACAACAACGAATACATTTTACAGACAACCACCTGGGAGTATCTCAGTTCTACCTCAAACTTTTTTCATGAAATCGGCAAGTAATGACTCATCAAACTTTGTTTCGAGACGTGCTCCGACAAAGTCACAAAATCTTCAGTCCTCAAGTAAATTATTGTCTCTCCTCAAAAGCAGTGACACTATCGAGATGCCGGCACCCAAAGTTTCAGTTACAAACATTCCTGAAACCGTAGCAAAAGCCAAATCAACAGTCAGTATCCTTAATGATGTTTTCTTGTCGCAAGAGAAAAAAAGCCAAAGCGTAAAAGGTTTGACGGCACCGTCAGCTGGGTATAGACAGTCAACCTTTGGTCACACTGACAAGAATGTCACTGTGTCTAGCAATTCTCTCCATGAGAGTTGTAGTGATGTTTTATTTCCAAACACTGCCAGTGAGGACGTCATGTCCGATAGTCATTCGGACCCCTTTCTAAGCCAGTTGACCGATTCTTCTTTATATACTGACATCATGGATGAAGACCTCTGCCCCAAAGACTTGACAGACATGCCCATGCTGTCACTGACGTGCACGACAGATGACCAAATGTCAGAAAAACATGACAGTGGCACAGTGACATTAAGTTCCATTGGCACAACATTTTCATCCTCCAGCTTGAAAGTGTTAGACTCCTTTTTAAATATCATTAGCCCAAGCTCCGATCCAATGGTGCCACTAAATGATAGTCAGACCATTCCAGACGCAGAGAAGTGTAGCATTGCCTCTCAACCGGATATCCCTCCTCAAGTGATAAAAATGGCTCCTATGGGCTGGTTGTCCAATGAATCCTCCTCTGACAGTGATAACCAAGGTCGTGACAGTGACTCGCAAGGACGTCCGTCACTTCTTAGAAGTTTGTTAGACAAAGAAGGTGAAGTAATCCAAGGACCTCTGACCTACAAGGATTGGGTTCTTGAAGAGGCTTTGAAGAAAAAAAATGAGTTTAAAAGGAATAGACTTTCCACCAGGACCTCCAAGCATGCAGCTAACCAGAGATTGCGAGGGAGCAAATGTGTCAGATCCACCGAACTCCCTCTTCCAAAATCTCACGCTTCGCTATTCAGCAAAGAAATGAGTCAGCGTAAACCTACTAAAGAGCTGCCCCTACCTCCCTCTGCTCATAGGCACAAGACACCATGCAGCAGCCAATCATCACCTACAAGTTCCAATGAGGAGATGAATCTGCCAGATGACCTTCTTGACCTAGCAGTGGAATATTGTGCTAACCTCGCCCCTGATCAGGCAGAGGCTTTGCTGTCTGATTTAAATGACACAACATCATTTGAGGATAACTTATATTCCCTCATCACATCTTCTCCGTCGCAGTCCAAATCTTTAAATACTGGAGGGAGCAAACAGATTTCCTTATTGGACTCGTCTCCGTCTCAGCAGAGCAATAATCATCTTTTCAGTAACGCAAGCCAACCAGTGTCTGAGCTGGCTCAGTCCTCGAAGAATCTCATGGGTTCAACTTTGGGAAGCAGCGGTCACAGTGTGATATCTGTTCTTTCCCCACCAGATGGCAGTGTATACAAATCATCTAGTGGAAAGGACACAAACAAAATGAGTTTACTAAGGGCAGCAGTCACCTCCCCTGATGTGGACAAACTTATTGAACAAATACCTTTCGGAAATATTATCAACTTCCAACAACCTCCGACAGAAAAAAAGACAGACGAGCCTGATATCTTTATCACCAAAGTAAATGGTCTGCAGAAAATGTCTGGGGATGAATCGTCCCAAGTGAACAGCGTGTTCAAAGTCCCTTGTTTGAACAATGTGAGGTCCCCTGGAAAGACTTCCCCTTCGAAAGCATTCCAGAACAGTCCACTCTGCACCTCTGATCACATTGACGCCATCTTGTTTGATCACTTTTATACAGCCAGTATTGCCACGCCTCATTCTCCATCAGCCTTCAGCAGCACCAGCGTGGAATCTCCTGGGTTTGTGGTCCAGACCAGAGTGCAACCCGAGTCCTCCGCTGCCCCTAAAGTCATCTTTATTAACCGAGGGACACAGGGTAAGGCCAAGTCTACGCCTAGTTCCCCTCGAATATCCCCATCTGGACAGTGCAGCCCAAGCTCGCCCAGATCTACGGGTGCCTCCGCCAGTGACCTTTCCTCCACTCGACCCATCTCTGTCATGATCATGAAGAAAGAAAATCACCGCTCCAGGCGATCCAAAAGTATTGGCATCCAGACAGACGATGAGCCGGGTGAGGTGTATCCAGAGTTTGAGCGGAGCGCCACAGACACCATTTTGTATCCGTCTGTGACAAGGATATCTCCGAAGATGCCCTTCTTGCCCTCCCCATCCCCAAGTGACACGACCTCCCTCAGCACCTCGCCAACCATGTCTGAACTTGAAAAGTTTTTAAGAGGGTTCTCTAGTCCTGAAGAAAGTTGTTTTTCCGGGGAGGAGGACTCTCAGCGTAGACGTGGTACAACTTTCCTACAGAAACTCTTGACAGGGGAGCTAAGCAAGGATAACTATCAGCGTATCGACCAACAGATGCTTGAGAGAGAAAGGAGAGAGTCAATATCCTCTGGCTGTAGTGATTATGATATGAACTAATCCTTACTTAAAAAGTATATTAGCAGTGATCATTATGTTACATATAGTGTTACTTGCAAGTCCTTCTGCTGTTTGATATTCTTGCCACTATAGTTTCTATATTTTTGTTAAACACTTGAACCAAGTGAACAGTGACTTTTGCCCAAACTTTTGTTGGTTACTTTCAATTTTTTTCTGTGATTGAACTCAAGAAATATTTCAAGACCTTTTGTGAACTAAAACCCAAATTTAAAAAATACCTATATTTTTATTTACGTTGTACAATTTTTTTATTTCTTAAATCGTAGAGAGTCTCATGTCTTGTATATTATTGTGTCTAGAGCTTTAGGACATATACACAGATAACTGCTCAGACTCACACAAAAAACAATGGGATAAAGATTCAACCATTTGGACATACTATCATGGCTGTGAAGACATATGTATGTTAGACTAAATGGGGTGTCCTTAACTTTTGCTGTCCCTATTTAATTAATTTCTGACATGGGAAAAATAAAACTGAATATAATTCATCACTAGGTTTTACTTTTTTAATTTAGTGTGCGTTTTTTTTCTTCACAATCTTCTTGGTTTTTCCCAACAGGGACAGGGCACCCTTGAACCCTTTGTTCTAGAATGTATACACAGAGAGTTAGGCGATTTCAACTTAGAATTATATCATTTGTTGTAAGCTTTGAATATTTTATTCTTCAAAGCTGAAACTTTATGTTCACATACTTCAAATTTTTAATCAGGAAATGTCAAGTTGAAAAATATCGTTTTTTTTCTCGTGTGTGGCTGATTTGACTAAAACGCAGGCTCCGTATTAATCTGAGTTTTGTTTGCTGAGCACCTAAAGGCAGCATTGAAACCTCCCAGATACTTTCTCTCCACACAGGTCCACTATAGAGATTAGACAATAGTGCTCTGTTTGGACAATAGTGCTCTGTGCAGACTATAGCATTAAAGATTGGACAATAGTGCTCTGTGCAGACGCCCAAAAGATTGGACAATAGTGCTCTGTGCAGACAATAGCCTAAAAGATTGGACAATAGTGCTCTGCCCAGACTATAGCCTAAAAGATTGGACAATAGTGCTCTGCACAGACTATAGCCTAAAAGATTGGACAATAGTGCTCTGCACAGACTATAGCCTAAAAGATCTTAGTGCTCTGCACAGACTATAGCGTAAAACAAGTGTTAAGACAAAAGTAATTCAATAGAAATATTCCAGTTGATGAAATCTAAATATGTGTCAAAATTGAGTGCATTAAGACTGCAGACAGATATCCCATCACATTCATTAAATTCTTTTCTTTTATTACTTTGGCCGTAAACATCTTGTTGGTATTTCACTTATAAGAATTTAGTTTTCCACTAGATCACACGCCAATATTAACGAATTAGCCTGAGAGATTCAAAAGCAAGAAATATTGTTGGAGTGTTGTCATATGATCTTCTTATTCTCCTTCATTGTCTTCTGGTTTGGTTTCATTTTATGGCATTTTGATTTACGTTAAGCGTTTTTTTTTTTTTAAATAAAAGTCTTACTCTGGTGCTTACAATAAAAACACAAAAAAAAAAAAAAAAGATCAAGATTTAATAAAATTGTATTTTTAACCAAAACAAACCAGCTTAGTTTTAAACTTTGATTTACTTGTACATTTACAAACTAAATTCTAATTTAAATTGATCTGTACATATCTTAATTTTTAGAAAAATAAATTGATATATACATGTATAGATTATTATTCCATTAAAAGAATTTTGATGTTTAGACTAATATTTTCAAGCCAAAAAAAAAGTATTTTTGTATTTTTAATGCAAAGTTGTTTTTTTAATCTGTTAAAGTAAGTCTGTCCTTATTATCTAAGACTTAGTTTTTCTCTTGTCACTGTCAAGTCTGATGCTTAATTTTCCTGTTGTCACTGTCAAGTCTGATGCCTAATTTTCATGTTGTCACTGTCAAGTCTGATGCCTAATTTTCATGTTGTCACTGTCAAGTCTAAAGCCTAATTTTCATGTTATCACTGTCAAGTCTGAGAACTAATTTTCTTGTTGTTACTGTCAAGTCTAAAGCCTAATTTTCCTGTTGTCACTGTCAAGTCTAAAGCCTAATTTTCATGTTGTCACTGTCAAGTCTAAAGCCTAATGTTCCTGTTGTCACTGTCAAGTCTAAAGCCTAATTTTCATGTTGTCACTGTCAAGTCTGAGACCTAATTTTCTTGTTGTTACTGTGAAGTCTAAAGCCTAATTTTCTTGTTGTTACTGTCAAGTCTAAAGCCTAATTTTCCTGTTGTCACTGTTAAGTCTAAGGCCTTATTTTCCTGTCGTTACTGTCTAGTGAAGTATGTTTTGTCTTTTGTCAACAATCTAGAAGCAATTTCCCCACCAAAAAAGTTTTTTTGAATGCAGCACAAAATACAAAAGCTATGTTTTTAAAATACTTAATGTTTATTTTGAAGTGTGAAGTTTCTTGTATCTTTGTCAAAGACTGTGTGTTAATCTGTGTATCTGTCTTCAATCTGAGATTAACTAATGGTCAGCTTATCTGTAGGCAACAGATACATTGATCCTGAAAAGAATAGACAAATAAAGAGATGTCAAGTCTTTCATAGACCATTGATAATAGAACTGTCACTTGCAGATCATTGTGAAGGTCTTGATGGATATTATACAATTTTGTCTTTCACTTCATTCTACTTGTGCATCCAACCCTTACTAGGGGTTACAGTGACCTGTCACTCCAACCCTTACTGGGGGTTACAGTGACCTGTCACTCCAACCCTTACTAGGGGTTACAGTGACCTGTCACTCCATTTAATCTAATACAGATTGTTATAGATCTAGATTTATTGTTAGATACATGATACATCATTACTTTGATACATTTTGATTGTTATATATATATATAATAATCAAATTAGATGATGCGTCACTCCTTTTATACATTACCGATATAATATATATAATTATACACATACCCTTGAATACATTAGAATTTTATATACCAATAGTTGATACATCACTCCTTTGCAAGATTTTAGATTGTTGTATATACTTTATATTACTAAATGATACATGTCCATGTTGCTTGAGAGATAGTTGGCCTATCTGTACATATGACACTTTGTGTATTCTGCGTATATTAATTTGGCCTTATAATAAAAGAAACAAAATATTGAATACATTATTTAGACTGCCTGGCAGTTATATACTATACATTATATATTATTAGGAAAATGAATCTTTTTACCTTGCCCATACTATCCCTGAAAAAATTCTTCAGTGTTCAAAGTTTCAGTCTCTCCCCTTGTGATGCTGTGATGCTTTAAGTTTCTTAAAGTACTTGTGGAGTTTCTTTTATGAGCTCAGTTTAAACTCATGCAATATCTCTGTGAGATTATTTCCGACACAATCGGATCAAAGTTTAAAAAAAAAAAAAAGTTATCCTGCCCATTGTACATGACTAAATTGTATGTGTCTAGATTTCAGCTCGTTTCATTACAATTTTTGTTTCATTGATGTAGCTAGTTTTGGAAGGTGTGAGAATTCTGGTTTTCAACAGTTTTGTCCACATTGTAGGTATTTGTACATAGAACTTAATGTAGAATAGCTACAAGAGATGTTATATATTCAGCTGATCATTATAAGAACTTTTTATTAATATCTAAACATCGCTTGGCTTGTTCAATATCTTTTTTATATTTCACATTTTTCAGATAACCAAAAGGTCAATTCAACAGCTTAACTCTAACCCTTTTATTTTTTATTTTGTGAAATTAACCTATTACAATACCTCTATTCAACTTGTACCTTCGTGGAAACTTTTGGGTGGAGAAAACCTGGACATGGATCTCAAAAATGGCTCAATTTTTTTCCTAGCAATTAGATTGTTGTATAAGATTTACCAGCTCTTTGGCCACATTGGAAACAAACACTCTAGTTTGACTGTTATAATTTTTTAATAAAAAGAAATAAATTTAAATTTGGCTAGAGAACTAGGAAATATTTATCTTGAACCTATAGGTCTCCGGGTATTTCCGCATGTAGGGCCTAGTTTAATAAATAAAAGTTTATTTAATTAATGTTCCATTTTTTTTGATCATTCATTAGAATTAAGAGAAAAAATCATCTCTCTCCGAGTTGTATAGAGGTATTGTTGTTTTTTTTTACAAAGTATTTTTTTATGTTTTTCTTGTCTGTATCGCAGTATTTCCAGTGATCATAAAACAACAACCCCATGCCATTCAGCTTCTTGTTCATGCCATTTTTGTTAATTTCAATTATTTCAATTGAGTGTGATACAGCTATTCCAATGTTCTCTTAAGATATTCATATTATAAATAATCATTCTTGCAATGTCAGCAAAATAACAGATTCTTACAGAATAGTAAAAAATGTTGTATATAATATTTTGTGATGTGGGTAGATTAGTTTCATTCAGTTTTAAGTTATATGGCAGTGATCTCCATAGACACCCTACTGAGCTTGCGATAGACTCCAAACAAGTTGCACTGTCCAGGTGTCATCTTGGATAATCAGACCAAACAAAAAAAAAACTGGGTTCTCAGCTGGTAGAGTCAGTCATTGAAATTCAGCATTACTTGACTCAAGTGCTAGCATCAACTTATAGAGGTTGTCAATACCGTATTAGGTAGCTTTGATCCTCTGAAGTATTCATTAGTCTTACAATGGTGACCTCGCAAGCAGTTACTTGACTATTACATGTAATTATTGATCTTTGTGAAGTAACAATTTTGTTTCCATGCCAAAAAATCTAATATATTCATTTGGTACAAAAGCTGTTTATATAAATCTAATATATTACTTGTTCATATATAATGTATATTTTCTATCCCAGTTTTTTGACCAAAATGTTGGTCATTTTGATGTCAGTTTGGACACACAGTAGTTAGGGTCATAGATCAATGGACCTCATTCACCAATCGTAAACAAACAACATTTAGCCACGTGGTGCCCTATCTCTTCTATATAATTTACAATCTCATGTTTAATTCATGATGGTTGTCACTTGACAGTTTTTTCCATTGTTTTCTCAATAAGATCACGTGACTAAATGTTGTTTGTTTACGATTGGTGAATGAGGTCCATTGATACACTTCATGTGGGACTTGCAAAGTTTGACCTTTTTTTTTTCTTCTGCTTTGTAGTTGGCACACACACTCTGTGGGTGTGTGTGAATGTTGCTGTGAGATGTTTAGAATAAAAGTATTGAAGTGAACTGTGACCTTTGTTGTTTCTATTTTATTCTACATACTATGATAGGGTGGCTGCCTCGTCGTGCGGTTTGTGTGCTGGACTGTTGCTCGGAGTTATCGATGGTCCCGGATTCAAAACCTGCCCCCTCCCATCCCCCGTCGTCCTGCAGGAGGTTTGGACTAGGAAGTAAATTATCTTCAACTCGTAAGGAACAGAAACATTTTACAAACGAACAATGGCGCTGGGTCAGACTCCTGTCACGTATGTTCAATGCCCACATGCCAAAAGTGGTCTTTTTAGATGAGCTTACAGAAGAGCGATAATCACTTCAGGCGCCATTGAGCCCTCACTGGCATACAGGAATTCAGATGGCTCACACAAAGGTTTGACACACTTTTGAGACCCTAAGACAGGTGCTGATGATGAAAAGGAAACTTAAATAGATACATAACGTACAACAGCTTGCAGTGGCAAAATTTGCATGTCACAACTGTCGTACATAGAAATAGAATGTTTATCATATTGTTGCAACTCTAGGGTAGGCACTTAACGAAAAGGCAGGTAACTCAACACAGTTTAGCAGGAAATAAATAGTTGTGTTTATTCAATAGGGAGAACACATAACATCCTTCAGCTTCCTCAGAGTCTTACTACTAAGTATTTTTTTTGCTACTTAACTCGAATGTGGACCAACGACAGCCTTCCCCGCTTCGCTCCAGGCCCCTACTACAACCTTCAGGCAGCACAAAAGTTGGCCTCTTAGTTTCCCAAACATTCAGACTCTTCACAATCCCTGATGCACTGTTCTTCTCTCCATTCTGGTGTATTCCTGTTTACGTGCGCTAGTGCGCACCTCAAGCACTGGCGCAAGGCAGGGTTACAACAATATACTGTATGACTTCGCTACACGCAAGGCTCGTAAAGTTCGTGTGATAACTCTATCCGCAGAAATAAAAGAGTGATCTTTTCTTTACTTCTTCTCGTCCAAACTCGAGCGAAGAAGAGAGATAGATAGATAGATTATTACAACTACAAAACTACAACTATAACCAAAAAAAAAACTACAACAACACCTACAAAACTACACCTACAAAACTACAGCTACACCTACAAAACTACAACTACACCTACAAAAAATACAATACTACAACTACAAAGATACAACTACACCAACAACTACAAAACTACAACTACTACTTGGGTGTCACCCCCCCCCCTAACGGGTGTCACCTGGTGCGGACCGCACCCCCCCCTCTAGTGACGCCACTGACTTTAGATGAGCCACGAGAAGAACTTGAGTGTCATGGGATGCGTGCGCGTTTGGAAAAGTATTAGGGACCTAAAAACTACAACTACACCTACAAAACTACAACTACACCTACAAACCTACAACTACACCTACAAACCTACAACAACACCTACAAAAGTACAATTACACCTACAAAACTACAACTACACCTACAAAATTACAAAACTACAATTACATTACACCTACAAAACTACAACAACAAAGCTACAACTACAAAACTACAACTACACCTACAAAACTACAACTTCAACTACAAAACTACAACTACAAAACTACAACTACAAAACTACAACTACAAAACTACAACTACAATTACAAAACTACAACTACAAAACTACAATTACAAAACTACAACTACAAAACTACAATTACAAAACTACAATTACAATTACAAAACTACAACTACAAAACTACAATTACAAAACTACAACTACAAAACTACAATTACAAATACAACTACAAAACTACAATTACAAAACTACAACTACAAAACTACAATTACAAAACTACAACTACAAAAATACAATTACAAAACTACAACTACAAAACTACAATTACAAAACTACAATTACAAAACTACAACTACAAAACTACAATTACAAAACTACAACTACAAAACTACAATTACAAAACTACAACTACAAAACTACAATTACAAAACTACAATTACTATTACAAAACTACAATTACAATTACAAAACTACAACTACAAAACTACAATTACAAAACTACAACTACAAAACTACAATTACAAAACTACAACTACAAAACTACAATTACAAAACTACAACTACAACTACAAAACTACAATAACAAAACTACAATTACAATTACAAAACTACAACTACAAAACTACAATTACAAAACTACAACTACAAAACTACAATTACAAAACTACAACTACAAAACTACAATTACAAAACTACAACTACAAAACTACAATTACAAAACTACAATTACAATTACAAAACTACAACTACAAAACTACAACTACAAAACTACAACTACAAAACTACAATTACAATTACAAAACTACAACTACAAAACTACAATTACAAAACTACAACTACAAAACTACAATTACAAAACTACAACTACAAAACTACAATTACAATTACAAAACTACAACTACAAAACTACAATTACAAAACTACAACTACAAAACTACAATTACAAAACTACAACTACAAAACTACAATTACAAAACTACAATTACAAAACTACAATTACAATTACAAAACTACAACTACAAAACTACAATTACAAAACTACAACTACAAAACTACAATTACAAAACTACAACTACAAAACTACAATTACAAAACTACAATTACAATTACAAAACTACAACTACAAAACTACAATTACAAAAATACAACTACAAAACTACAATTACAAAACTACAACTACAAAACTACAATAACAAAACTACAATTACAATTACAAAACTACAACTACAATTACAACTACAAAACTACAATTACAAAACTACAACTACAAAACTACAATTACAAAACTACAATTACAACTACAACTACAAAACTACAATTACAAAACTACAACTACAAAACTACAACTACAACTACAATTACAAAACTACAAAACTACAATTACAAAACTACAATTACAATTACAAAACTAAAACTACAAAACTACAATTACAAAACTACAATTACAATTACAAAACCACAACTACAAAACTACAATTACAAAACTACAACTACAAAACTACAATTACAAAACTACAACTACAAAACTACAATTACAAAACTACAATTACAATTACAAAACTACAACTACAAAACTACAATTACAAAACTACAACTACAAAACTACAATTACAATTACAAAACTACAACTACAAAACTACAATTACAAAACTACAACTACAAAACTACAATTACAAAACTTCAACTACAAAACTACAATTACAAAACTACAACTACAAAACTACAATTACAAAACTACAATTACAATTACAAAACTACAACTACAAAACTACAATTACAAAACTACAATTACAATTACAAAACTACAACTACAAAACTACAATTACAAAACTACAACTACAAAACTACAATTACAAAACTACAACTACAAAACTACAATTACAAAACTACAACTACAAAACTGCAATAACAAAACTACAATTACAAAACTACAACTACAAAACTACAATTACAAAACTACAACTACAAAACTACAATTACAAAACTACAACTACAAAACTACAATTACAAAACTACAACTACAAAACTACAATTACAATTACAAAACTACAACTACAAAACTACAATTACAAAACTACAACTACAAAACTACAATTACAAAACTACAACTACAAAACTACAATTACAAAACTACAATTACAATTACAAAACTACAACTACAAAACTACAATTACAAAACTACAACTACAAAACTACAATTACAAAACTACAATTACAATTACAAAACTACAACTACAAAACTACAATTACAAAACTACAACTACAAAACTACAATTACAAAACTACAATTACAATTACAAAACTACAACTACAAAACTACAATAACAAAACTACAATTACAATTACAATTACAAAACTACAATTACAACTACAACTACAAAACTACAATTACAAAACTACAACTACAAAACTACAATTACAAAACTACAATTACAACTACAACTACAAAACTACAATTACAAAACTACAACTACAAAACTACAATTACAAAACTACAATTACAACTACAACTACAAAACTACAATTACAAAACTACAACTACAAAACTACAACTACAACTACAATTACAAAACTACAAAATTACAATTACAAAACTACAATTACAATTACAAAACTAAAACTACAAAACTACAATTACAAAACTACAATTACAATTACAAAACTACAACTACAAAACTACAATTACAAAACTACAACTACAAAATTACAATTACAAAACTACAACTACAAAACTACAATTACAAAACTACAACTACAAAACTACAATTACAAAACTACAATTACAACTACAACTACAAAACTACAATTACAAAACTACAACTACAAAACTACAACTACAACTACAATTACAAAACTACAAAACTACAATAACAAAACTACAATTACAATTACAAAACTACAACTACAAAACTACAATTACAAAACTACAACTACAAAACTACAATTACAAAACTACAACTACAAAACTACAATTACAAAACTACAATTACAACTACAAAACTACAATTACAAAACTACAACTACAAAACTACAACTACAACTACAATTACAAAACTACAAAACTACAATTACAAAACTACAATTACAATTACAAAACTAAAACTACAAAACTACAATTACAAAACTACAATTACAATTACAAAACTACAACTACAAAACTACAATTACAAAACTACAACTACAAAATTACAATTACAAAACTACAACTACAAAACTACAATTACAAAACTACAATTACAATAACAACTACAAAACTACCATTACAAAACTACAACTACAAAACTACAACTACAACTACAATTACAAAACTACAAAACTACAATTACAAAACTACAATTACAATTACAAAACTACAACTACAAAACTACAATTACAAAACTACAACTACAAAACTACAATTACAAAACTACAACTACAAAACTACAATTACAAAACTACAATTACAATTACAAAACTACAACTACAAAACTACAATTACAAAACTACAACTACAAAACTACAATTACAAAACTACAACTACAAAACTACAATTACAAAACTACAACTACAAAACTACAATTACAAAACTACAATTACAACTACAACTACAAAACTACAATTACAAAACTACAACTACAAAACTACAACTACAACTACAATTACAAAACTACAAAACTACAATTACAAAACTACAATTACAATTACAAAACTAAAACTACAAAACTACAATTACAAAACTACAATTACAATTACAAAACTACAACTACAAAACTACAATTACAAAACTACAACTACAAAATTACAATTACAAAACTACAACTACAAAACTACAATTACAAAACTACAACTACAAAACTACAATTACAAAACTACAATTACAACTACAACTACAAAACTACAATTACAAAACTACAACTACAAAACTACAACTACAACTACAATTACAAAACTACAAAACTACAATTACAAAACTACAATTACAATTACAAAACTAAAACTACAAAACTACAATTACAAAACTACAATTACAATTACAAAACTACAACTACAAAACTACAATTACAAAACTACAACTACAAAACTACAATTACAAAACTACAACTACAAAACTACAATTACAAAACTACAATTACAATTACAAAACTACAACTACAAAACTACAATTACAAAACTACAACTACAAAACTACAATTACAAAACTACAACTACAAAACTACAATTACAATTACAAAACTACAACTACAAAACTACAATTACAAAACTACAACTACAAAACTACAATTACAAAACTTCAACTACAAAACTACAATTACAAAACTACAACTATAAAACTACAATTACAAAACTACAATTACAAAACTACAATTACAACTACAACTACAAAACTACAATTACAAAACTACAACTACAAAACTACAACTACAACTACAATTACAAAACTACAAAACTACAATAACAAAACTACAATTACAATTACAAAACTACAACTACAAAACTACAATTACAAAACTACAACTACAAAACTACAATTACAAAACTACAACTACAAAACTACAATTACAAAACTACAACTACAAAACTACAATTACAATTACAAAACTACAACTACAAAACTACAATTACAAAACTACAACTACAAAACTACAATTACAAAACTACAACTACAAAACTACAATTACAAAACTACAATTACAAAACTACAATTACAATTACAAAACTACAACTACAAAACTACAATTACAAAACTACAACTACAAAACTACAATTACAAAACTACAACTACAAAACTACAATTACAAAACTACAATTACAATTACAAAACTACAACTACAA
This sequence comes from Biomphalaria sudanica, assembly GCA_036873155.1. Taxonomy (NCBI): domain Eukaryota; kingdom Metazoa; phylum Mollusca; class Gastropoda; family Planorbidae; genus Biomphalaria; species Biomphalaria sudanica. The sequence goes on along the minus strand of JAZGLO010000510.1, from coordinate 11,940 downwards.
AACTACAATTACAAAAATACAACTACAAAACTACAATTACAAAACTACAACTACAAAACTACAATAACAAAACTACAATTACAATTACAAAACTACAACTACAATTACAACTACAAAACTACAATTACAAAACTACAACTACAAAACTACAATTACAAAACTACAATTACAACTACAACTACAAAACTACAATTACAAAACTACAACTACAAAACTACAACTACAACTACAATTACAAAACTACAAAACTACAATTACAAAACTACAATTACAATTACAAAACTAAAACTACAAAACTACAATTACAAAACTACAATTACAATTACAAAACCACAACTACAAAACTACAATTACAAAACTACAACTACAAAACTACAATTACAAAACTACAACTACAAAACTACAATTACAAAACTACAATTACAATTACAAAACTACAACTACAAAACTACAATTACAAAACTACAACTACAAAACTACAATTACAATTACAAAACTACAATTACAAAACTACAACTACAAAACTACAATTACAAAACTTCAACTACAAAACTACAATTACAAAACTACAACTACAAAACTACAATTACAAAACTACAATTACAATTACAAAACTACAACTACAAAACTACAATTACAAAACTACAATTACAATTACAAAACTACAACTACAAAACTACAATTACAAAACTACAACTACAAAAATACAATTACAAAACTACAACTACAAAACTACAATTACAAAACTACAACTACAAAACTGCAATAACAAAACTACAATTACAAAACTACAACTACAAAACTACAATTACAAAACTACAACTACAAAACTACAATTACAAAACTACAACTACAAAACTACAATTACAAAACTACAACTACAAAACTACAATTACAATTACAAAACTACAACTACAAAACTACAATTACAAAACTACAACTACAAAACTACAATTACAAAACTACAACTACAAAACTACAATTACAAAACTACAATTACAATTACAAAACTACAACTACAAAACAACAATTACAAAACTACAACTACAAAACTACAATTACAAAACTACAATTACAATTACAAAACTACAACTACAAAACTACAATTACAAAACTACAACTACAAAACTACAATTACAAAACTACAATTACAATTACAAAACTACAACTACAAAACTACAATTACAAAACTACAACTACAAAACTACAATAACAAAACTACAATTACAATTACAAAACTACAACTACAATTACAACTACAAAACTACAATTACAAAACTACAACTACAAAACTACAATTACAAAACTACAATTACAACTACAACTACAAAACTACAATTACAAAACTACAACTACAAAACTACAACTACAACTACAATTACAAAACTACAAAATTACAATTACAAAACTACAATTACAATTACAAAACTAAAACTACAAAACTACAATTACAAAACTACAATTACAATTACAAAACTACAACTACAAAACTACAATTACAAAACTACAACTACAAAATTACAATTACAAAACTACAACTACAAAACTACAATTACAAAACTACAACTACAAAACTACAATTACAAAACTACAATTACAACTACAACTACAAAACTACAATTACAAAACTACAACTACAAAACTACAACTACAACTACAATTACAAAACTACAAAACTACAATAACAAAACTACAATTACAATTACAAAACTACAACTACAAAACTACAATTACAAAACTACAACTACAAAACTACAATTACAAAACTACAACTACAAAACTACAATTACAAAACTACAATTACAACTACAAAACTACAATTACAAAACTACAACTACAAAACTACAACTACAACTACAATTACAAAACTACAAAACTACAATTACAAAACTACAATTACAATTACAAAACTAAAACTACAAAACTACAATTACAAAACTACAATTACAATTACAAAACTACAACTACAAAACTACAATTACAAAACTACAACTACAAAATTACAATTACAAAACTACAACTACAAAACTACAATTACAAAACTACAATTACAATAACAACTACAAAACTACCATTACAAAACTACAACTACAAAACTACAACTACAACTACAATTACAAAACTACAAAACTACAATTACAAAACTACAATTACAATTACAAAACTACAACTACAAAACTACAATTACAAAACTACAACTACAAAACTACAATTACAAAACTACAACTACAAAACTACAATTACAAAACTACAATTACAATTACAAAACTACAACTACAAAACTACAATTACAAAACTACAACTACAAAACTACAATTACAAAACTACAACTACAAAACTACAATTACAAAACTACAACTACAAAACTACAATTACAAAACTACAATTACAACTACAACTACAAAACTACAATTACAAAACTACAACTACAAAACTACAACTACAACTACAATTACAAAACTACAAAACTACAATTACAAAACTACAATTACAATTACAAAACTAAAACTACAAAACTACAATTACAAAACTACAATTACAATTACAAAACTACAACTACAAAACTACAATTACAAAACTACAACTACAAAATTACAATTACAAAACTACAACTACAAAACTACAATTACAAAACTACAACTACAAAACTACAATTACAAAACTACAATTACAACTACAACTACAAAACTACAATTACAAAACTACAACTACAAAACTACAACTACAACTACAATTACAAAACTACAAAACTACAATTACAAAACTACAATTACAATTACAAAACTAAAACTACAAAACTACAATTACAAAACTACAATTACAATTACAAAACTACAACTACAAAACTACAATTACAAAACTACAACTACAAAACTACAATTACAAAACTACAACTACAAAACTACAATTACAAAACTACAATTACAATTACAAAACTACAACTACAAAACTACAATTACAAAACTACAACTACAAAACTACAATTACAAAACTACAACTACAAAACTACAATTACAATTACAAAACTACAACTACAAAACTACAATTACAAATCTACAACTACAAAACTACAATTACAAAACTTCAACTACAAAACTACAATTACAAAACTACAACTATAAAACTACAATTACGAAACTACAATTACAAAACTACAATTACAACTACAACTACAAAACTACAATTACAAAACTACAACTACAAAACTACAACTACAACTACAATTACAAAACTACAAAACTACAATAACAAAACTACAATTACAATTACAAAACTACAACTACAAAACTACAATTACAAAACTACAACTACAAAACTACAATTACAAAACTACAACTACAAAACTACAATTACAAAACTACAATTACAACTACAACTACAAAACTACAATTACAAAACTACAACTACAAAACTACAACTACAACTACAATTACAAAACTACAAAACTACAATTACAAAACTACAATTACAATTACAAAACTAAAACTACAAAACTACAATTACAAAACTACAATTACAATTACAAAACTACAACTACAAAACTACAATTACAAAACTACAACTACAAAATTACAATTACAAAACTACAACTACAAAACTACAATTACAAAACTACAACTACAAAACTACAATTACAACTACAACTACAAAACTACAATTACAAAACTACAACTACAAAACTACAACTACAACTACAATTACAAAACTACAAAACTACAATTACAAAACTACAATTACAATTACAAAACTAAAACTACAAAACTACAATTACAAAACTACAATTACAATTACAAAACTACAACTACAAAACTACAATTACAAAACTACAACTACAAAATTACAATTACAAAACTACAACTACAAAACTACAATTACAAAACTACAACTACAAAACTACAATTACAAAACTACAATTACAACTACAACTACAAAACTACAATTACAAAACTACAACTACAAAACTACAACTACAACTACAATTACAAAACTACAAAACTACAATTACAAAACTACAATTACAATTACAAAACTAAAACTACAAAACTACAATTACAAAACTACAATTACAATTACAAAACTACAACTACAAAACTACAATTACAAAACTACAACTACAAAACTACAATTACAAAACTACAACTACAAAACTACAATTACAAAACTACAATTACAATTACAAAACTACAACTACAAAACTACAATTACAAAATTACAACTACAAAACTACAATTACAAAACTACAACTACAAAACTACAATTACAATTACAAAACTACAACTACAAAACTACAATTACAAAACTACAACTACAAAACTACAATTACAAAACTTCAACTACAAAACTACAATTACAAAACTACAACTATAAAACTACAATTACAAAACTACAATTACAAAACTACAATTACAACTACAACTACAAAACTACAATTACAAAACTACAACTACAAAACTACAACTACAACTACAATTACAAAACTACAAAACTACAATAACAAAACTACAATTACAATTACAAAACTACAACTACAAAACTACAATTACAAAACTACAACTACAAAACTACAATTACAAAACTACAACTACAAAACTACAATTACACAACTACAACTACAAAACTACAATTACAATTACAAAACTACAACTACAAAACTACAATTACAAAACTACAACTACAAAACTACAATTACAAAACTACAACTACAAAACTACAATTACAAAACTACAATTACAAAACTACAATTACAATTACAAAACTACAACTACAAAACTACAATTACAAAACTACAACTACAAAACTACAATTACAAAACTACAACTACAAAACTACAATTACAAAACTACAATTACAATTACAAAACTACAACTACAAAACTACAATTACAAAAATACAACTACAAAACTACAATTACAAAACTACAACTACAAAACTACAATAACAAAACTACAATTACAATTACAAAACTACAACTACAATTACAACTACAAAACTACAATTACAAAACTACAACTACAAAACTACAATTACAAAACTACAATTACAACTACAACTACAAAACTACAATTACAAAACTACAACTACAAAACTACAACTACAACTACAATTACAAAACTACAAAACTACAATTACAAAACTACAATTACAATTACAAAACTAAAACTACAAAACTACAATTACAAAACTACAATTACAATTACAAAACCACAACTACAAAACTACAATTACAAAACTACAACTACAAAACTACAATTACAAAACTACAACTACAAAACTACAATTACAAAACTACAATTACAATTACAAAACTACAACTACAAAACTACAATTACAAAACTACAACTACAAAACTACAATTACAATTACAAAACTACAACTACAAAACTACAATTACAAAACTACAACTACAAAACTACAATTACAAAACTTCAACTACAAAACTACAATTACAAAACTACAACTACAAAACTACAATTACAAAACTACAATTACAATTACAAAACTACAACTACAAAACTACAATTACAAAACTACAATTACAATTACAAAACTACAACTACAAAACTACAATTACAAAACTACAACTACAAAACTACAATTACAAAACTACAACTACAAAACTACAATTACAAAACTACAACTACAAAACTGCAATAACAAAACTACAATTACAAAACTACAACTACAAAACTACAATTACAAAACTACAACTACAAAACTACAATTACAAAACTACAACTACAAAACTACAATTACAAAACTACAACTACAAAACTACAATTACAAACTACAACTACAAAACTACAATTACAAAACTACAACTACAAAACTACAATTACAAAACTACAACTACAAAACTACAATTACAAAACTACAATTACAATTACAAAACTACAACTACAAAACTACAATTACAAAACTACAACTACAAAACTACAATTACAAAACTACAATTACAATTACAAAACTACAACTACAAAACTACAATTACAAAACTACAACTACAAAACTACAATTACAAAACTACAATTACAATTACAAAACTACAACTACAAAACTACAATTACAAAACTACAACTACAAAACTACAATAACAAAACTACAATTACAATTACAAAACTACAACTACAATTACAACTACAAAACTACAATTACAAAACTACAACTACAAAACTACAATTACAAAACTACAATTACAACTACAACTACAAAACTACAATTACAAAACTACAACTACAAAACTACAACTACAACTACAATTACAAAACTACAAAATTACAATTACAAAACTACAATTACAATTACAAAACTAAAACTACAAAACTACAATTACAAAACTACAATTACAATTACAAAACTACAACTACAAAACTACAATTACAAAACTACAACTACAAAATTACAATTACAAAACTACAACTACAAAACTACAATTACAAAACTACAACTACAAAACTACAATTACAAAACTACAATTACAACTACAACTACAAAACTACAATTACAAAACTACAACTACAAAACTACAACTACAACTACAATTACAAAACTACAAAACTACAATAACAAAACTACAATTACAATTACAAAACTACAACTACAAAACTACAATTACAAAACTACAACTACAAAACTACAATTACAAAACTACAACTACAAAACTACAATTACAAAACTACAATTACAACTACAAAACTACAATTACAAAACTACAACTACAAAACTACAACTACAACTACAATTACAAAACTACAAAACTACAATTACAAAACTACAATTACAATTACAAAACTAAAACTACAAAACTACAATTACAAAACTACAATTACAATTACAAAACTACAACTACAAAACTACAATTACAAAACTACAACTACAAAATTACAATTACAAAACTACAACTACAAAACTACAATTACAAAACTACAATTACAATAACAACTACAAAACTACCATTACAAAACTACAACTACAAAACTACAACTACAACTACAATTACAAAACTACAAAACTACAATTACAAAACTACAATTACAATTACAAAACTACAACTACAAAACTACAATTACAAAACTACAACTACAAAACTACAATTACAAAACTACAACTACAAAACTACAATTACAAAACTACAATTACAATTACAAAACTACAACTACAAAACTACAATTACAAAACTACAACTACAAAACTACAATTACAAAACTACAACTACAAAACTACAATTACAAAACTACAACTACAAAACTACAATTACAAAACTACAATTACAACTACAACTACAAAACTACAATTACAAAACTACAACTACAAAACTACAACTACAACTACAATTACAAAACTACAAAACTACAATTACAAAACTACAATTACAATTACAAAACTAAAACTACAAAACTACAATTACAAAACTACAATTACAATTACAAAACTACAACTACAAAACTACAATTACAAAACTACAACTACAAAATTACAATTACAAAACTACAACTACAAATTTACAATTACAAAACTACAACTACAAAACTACAATTACAAAACTACAATTACAACTACAACTACAAAACTACAATTACAAAACTACAACTACAAAACTACAACTACAACTACAATTACAAAACTACAAAACTACAATTACAAAACTACAATTACAATTACAAAACTAAAACTACAAAACTACAATTACAAAACTACAATTACAATTACAAAACTACAACTACAAAACTACAATTACAAAACTACAACTACAAAACTACAATTACAAAACTACAACTACAAAACTACAATTACAAAACTACAATTACAATTACAAAACTACAACTACAAAACTACAATTACAAAACTACAACTACAAAACTACAATTACAAAACTACAACTACAAAACTACAATTACAATTACAAAACTACAACTACAAAACTACAATTACAAAACTACAACTACAAAACTACAATTACAAAACTTCAACTACAAAACTACAATTACAAAACTACAACTATAAAACTACAATTACAAAACTACAATTACAAAACTACAATTACAACTACAACTACAAAACTACAATTACAAAACTACAACTACAAAACTACAACTACAACTACAATTACAAAACTACAAAACTACAATAACAAAACTACAATTACAATTACAAAACTACAACTACAAAACTACAATTACAAAACTACAACTACAAAACTACAATTACAAAACTACAACTACAAAACTACAATTACAAAACTACAATTACAACTACAACTACAAAACTACAATTACAAAACTACAACTACAAAACTACAACTACAACTACAATTACAAAACTACAAAACTACAATTACAAAACTACAATTACAATTACAAAACTAAAACTACAAAACTACAATTACAAAACTAAAATTACAATTACAAAACTACAACTACAAAACTACAATTACAAAACTACAACTACAAAATTACAATTACAAAACTACAACTACAAAACTACAATTACAAAACTACAACTACAAAACTACAATTACAAAACTACAATTACAACTACAACTACAAAACTACAATTACAAAACTACAACTACAAAACTACAACTACAACTACAATTACAAAACTACAAAACTACAATTACAAAACTACAATTACAATTACAAAACTACAACTACAAAATTACAATTACAAAACTACAATTACAATTACAAAACTACAACTACAAAACTACAATTACAAAACTACAACTACAAAACTACAATTACAAAACTACAACTACAAAACTACAATTACAAAACTACAATTACAATTACAAAACTAAAACTACAAAACTACAATTACAAAACTACAACTACAAAACTGCAATAACAAAACTACAACTACAAAACTACAACTACAAAACTACAATTACAAAACTACAATTACAAAACTACAATTACAATTACAAAACTACAACTACAAAACTACAATTACAAAACTACAACTACAACTACAATTACAAAACTACAAAACTACAACTACAAAACTACAACTACAACTACAATTACAAAACTACAAAACTACAATTACAAAACTACAATTACAATTACAAAACTAAAACTACAAAACTACAATTACAAAACTACAATTACAATTACAAAACTACAACTACAAAACTACAATTACAAAACTACAACTACAAAATTACAATTACAAAACTACAACTACAAAACTACAATTACAAAACTACAATTACAATAACAACTACAAAACTACCATTACAAAACTACAACTACAAAACTACAACTACAACTACAATTACAAAACTACAAAACTACAATTACAAAACTACAATTACAATTACAAAACTACAACTACAAAACTACAATTACAAAACTACAACTACAAAACTACAATTACAAAACTACAACTACAAAACTACAATTACAAAACTACAATTACAATTACAAAACTACAACTACAAAACTACAATTACAAAACTACAACTACAAAACTACAATTACAAAACTACAACTACAAAACTACAATTACAAAACTACAACTACAAAACTACAATTACAAAACTACAATTACAACTACAACTACAAAACTACAATTACAAAACTACAACTACAAAACTACAACTACAACTACAATTACAAAACTACAAAACTACAATTACAAAACTACAATTACAATTACAAAACTAAAACTACAAAACTACAATTACAAAACTACAATTACAATTACAAAACTACAACTACAAAACTACAATTACAAAACTACAACTACAAAATTACAATTACAAAACTACAACTACAAAACTACAATTACAAAACTACAACTACAAAACTACAATTACAAAACTACAATTACAACTACAACTACAAAACTACAATTACAAAACTACAACTACAAAACTACAACTACAACTACAATTACAAAACTACAAAACTACAATTACAAAACTACAATTACAATTACAAAACTAAAACTACAAAACTACAATTACAAAACTACAATTACAATTACAAAACTACAACTACAAAACTACAATTACAAAACTACAACTACAAAACTACAATTACAAAACTACAACTACAAAACTACAATTACAAAACTACAATTACAATTACAAAACTACAACTACAAAACTACAATTACAAAACTACAACTACAAAACTACAATTACAAAACTACAACTACAAAACTACAATTACAATTACAAAACTACAACTACAAAACTACAATTACAAAACTACAACTACAAAACTACAATTACAAAACTTCAACTACAAAACTACAATTACAAAACTACAACTATAAAACTACAATTACAAAACTACAATTACAAAACTACAATTACAACTACAACTACAAAACTACAATTACAAAACTACAACTACAAAACTACAACTACAACTACAATTACAAAACTACAAAACTACAATAACAAAACTACAATTACAATTACAAAACTACAACTACAAAACTACAATTACAAAACTACAACTACAAAACTACAATTACAAAACTACAACTACAAAACTACAATTACAAAACTACAACTACAAAACTACAATTACAATTACAAAACTACAACTACAAAACTACAATTACAAAACTACAACTACAAAACTACAATTACAAAACTACAACTACAAAACTACAATTACAAAACTACAATTACAAAACTACAATTACAATTACAAAACTACAACTACAAAACTACAATTACAAAACTACAACTACAAAACTACAATTACAAAACTACAACTACAAAACTACAATTACAAAACTACAATTACAATTACAAAACTACAACTACAAAACTACAATTACAAAAATACAACTACAAAACTACAATTACAAAACTACAACTACAAAACTACAATAACAAAACTACAATTACAATTACAAAACTACAACTACAATTACAACTACAAAACTACAATTACAAAACTACAACTACAAAACTACAATTACAAAACTACAATTACAACTACAACTACAAAACTACAATTACAAAACTACAACTACAAAACTACAACTACAACTACAATTACAAAACTACAAAACTACAATTACAAAACTACAATTACAATTACAAAACTAAAACTACAAAACTACAATTACAAAACTACAATTACAATTACAAAACCACAACTACAAAACTACAATTACAAAACTACAACTACAAAACTACAATTACAAAACTACAACTACAAAACTACAATTACAAAACTACAATTACAATTACAAAACTACAACTACAAAACTACAATTACAAAACTACAACTACAAAACTACAATTACAATTACAAAACTACAATTACAAAACTACAACTACAAAACTACAATTACAAAACTTCAACTACAAAACTACAATTACAAAACTACAACTACAAAACTACAATTACAAAACTACAATTACAATTACAAAACTACAACTACAAAACTACAATTACAAAACTACAATTACAATTACAAAACTACAACTACAAAACTACAATTACAAAACTACAACTACAAAAATACAATTACAAAACTACAACTACAAAACTACAATTACAAAACTACAACTACAAAACTGCAATAACAAAACTACAATTACAAAACTACAACTACAAAACTACAATTACAAAACTACAACTACAAAACTACAATTACAAAACTACAACTACAAAACTACAATTACAAAACTACAACTACAAAACTACAATTACAATTACAAAACTACAACTACAAAACTACAATTACAAAACTACAACTACAAAACTACAATTACAAAACTACAACTACAAAACTACAATTACAAAACTACAATTACAATTACAAAACTACAACTACAAAACTACAATTACAAAACTACAACTACAAAACTACAATTACAAAACTACAATTACAATTACAAAACTACAACTACAAAACTACAATTACAAAACTACAACTACAAAACTACAATTACAAAACTACAATTACAAT